>PVKU01003802.1:0-166244 GCA_004027475.1 Anoura caudifer
CTTATCTCTGAAGTAAACAAACGACTTTCTGATTTTGGCTTATGCCCTTTGCTCCATAAGCACATAAAAAACACAAACAAGCTTCCAAAAATTCCAAATATAACCTTCAAAATAATAATCAAAATGTATTTGAAGGCCACCAATAACCTTTCTGTTTTGAATTTGAAAAGAAGAGAAAACCCCCATAAATTATTGTTCAATCATTAACACAGTCAGGTACCACTTCAGTGGCTGATATTCAATCAGCCGATTAAAATTATCTAGTCAGTTACCTTATGATTTTCCAATTTTATAGTCAGATCAGTTGGAGATGTAAGTAATTAATTCATATCTAAACTATCAACAGTTTTAGTTTTGTAGTGAATGTCACTGAAATTGTAATTCTGATTGACAAGTATAAAATTTAATTTTCTTTGCAAGACTTGAGCATTTCAGTTGTTATATTGAGATTAAAAGGGTTCTTCAAAAGCTGCATCCATGACTCAAGCAGACATATGAATCTGATGAGACTGTTATATATATATTCTGCCCACCCTCGTCTACACACCTCCCTTTGTAGGTAAGTGTAGATATGGTGTGGGAGGGTCATAATCATGTATATTTTCTTTCACTTAACTCTTCTGACTCTGGAGTCCTCACTCCTGCGAACAGTGGGGTGAAGAGAAAATGAGAGTCTTTAAATTTCACAATAAAAAGTATTTTAGTTACTTGCCAGGGTCTCATCTTCTGTCTTTCTCTTCTGTTTTCCTCTCTTTTCCCTTCCCCTAGTAGAAAGAGTGTTTGAGTGAAAGGGTGTTGCCTTGGACTAGAACTGAAATTCTTTCTTACGTGATTTATTCTGTGTCAGTCCTTAAACTTAGGTTCTCAATACTTTAAGAAAAGTCCTTTAGAACTTAGGAAATTCCTTTCACTTGTTGGCAAAATTTCTTTCCAGATAATTGACTCAAAGAAAGATCAAAATTGATCAAAACTTAGAAAACTGATCAAGGTCAACTAATGATGCCCTCTTAGTTCTAGGTGGTATCCCTTTCCCCCGGAAGCAGTAAATAGGCACCCAGGCAATGTATTTTGTGATACATTTTTAAAATACATCAGTCTAGTAATGGTTAAAAGGGATATGGAAGACTGTGATAGGAGAATTAGAAATGCCAAAAGAGGGAGTGAATGAGGGTAAAGGCACGGGGAATAAGTAGCATAAATGGTAGGTAGAAAATAGACAGGGGGAGGTTAAGAATAGTATAGGAAATGTAGAAGCCAAAGAACTTATATGTATGACTTATGAACATGAACTAAGGGGGGAGGAATGTAGGTGGGAGGGAGTATGCAGGGAAGAGGGGAATAAAGGAGGGGAAATGGGACAAAAAAATATTTTATTAACTTTTAACATTTTAAAAACTCTTAAAGATGCCTCTAGATCTGTCAACATTTAAGCACTTCTCTTATATATCCTCTATTCTTTTTCTCTAATTTATTTCCCAGTTTAATGATTTCATATAATTTTACCAAAAAATAAAATTATTTTTATTCATAAGTTCACACATTAGCCATATTTATTCAATTTCTTATTTTTATGCATTCCATTGTTTATTTAAACTGAAATCCTTCCAATTTCAGTTCTTTTTCACTTTATTATTTCCTTACATTGCCTATCTCCCTTTTTAATCTCCAAATCCCCACCCCCCCAAAAAAAAAAACATGATTATCTTTATTTTGCATTATTTTTATTCACCGAGCTCTTTGAAAACAATGGTGAGGACTTGTGACCAGGATAAGGAGACAATTGTGAAGACAACTCAAGTCCTAGGCAAGAAGGCTGGATTTCTTCTTTTTTCTAGTTAAACCAACAGTGATAGTTTTAAGCCCCCCTTTATCATTCCTTCTAGAGTTCAACTTCTGACTTTAAAATCTGCAAGCTAAGTAAACTAATAGACCCACAGGTGAAGCCTTCAGGATAACAAATCTTCTCCCAGTGGCACTGCAGCGGGGCAGCTGGAATGGGCTGTCTTCTCATATTGTGTCTATAGGCGAGTCCTTGGGAAAATCTCTGTCCAGGGGCTAAATCTCCAAGCTCCTGACATGCAATGATTTTTCCTTCCTAAGAAAACACAGATTATGACCATTTTCTCAGCTGAAATCACTCTGCCCATCTTAGTAAAATATCTGCACTGAGGGAGAATAAATAATATGTGAAAATCCCCAGCTTAAGTATAAATCTTTCTCATCTATTGAGAAAAGTCTTGTCCCTTGCATTTGAGATCATATGTGAATTTTCTTAAGAGTAGAATTTAAAGGGGACATTTTCTTTTCAATGGGCCAAATGAGGTGGAATGGGAAGGACTGAAACCAGGTTACCCATTTTGCTTGCTGAATGGTAGACCCAAGTTTCCCTGCCGGGTATGGCTGTAGACTAAAAGCATCACTCTGTCTTCCCCATCCTTGCTTATGGCTGAACCATGCCAGATAAATAGGGAGGTCCCTACCATCAGATAACAGGACATGAGCAAATTGATGGGGTATCTACTATCACATGGGCAAATGCACACAACTGAGAGTAAAAGTATTATAAACCCTTTGACTGTCTTGTTCACTGTGGGTATGGAACTTTTTTCTGCATATGATTAAAACATTCTAAATATTACCTGGCCCAGAAAAGGATGATTTCTTAATTTTAAAAATCTTAAATCGATCTTCATCCCTTTGTTTTTATCCCTATATAACTCATCAGTATAAAATCTACATGTGAACCCCACTACACCCATGGAATAAAGAATGCACTACAGCAGGGTCTTCCCTCAGAGCAGGAGCCCTCAGTGCTTTAACTTAGGGTTAATCTTAAAAAATGCGGACCTTCCAAATACCCATGAAAATGCACTATATTAAAAGTCTACATTCAGGCTAATAGACTGTTTTATATCATCCTGACTCTTGTATAACTAGTTTTAAAAATGATTGACTTTTATTATTTAGATCTCCTCACACCTCTTTCTTTATCATAAGAGGTAAGAATATTTTGATAATGTCTAAGACAATGCTCAAGAAACTGCTCAAAAGTGAGGAAAAAATACATTTGAAAGACTCAGAACCCTAATTTAATAATCCAGGCCTGTGTAGAACTCCGGGAACTAAAAGAACGGGACACGTCAATCGAGGTGAACAGGCTCTTTCTTCCATGTAACCACTTATTTAGTATTGTTGTGAGCTGAATTGTTTCCCTCCAAAAGATATGTTGAAGTCCTAACTCTCAGTATCTCTGAATGTAACTTTGGGTGCAAATAAGGTTTTCACAAATGTAATCAAGTTAAAATGAAGTGACTAGTGTAGACTCTAATCCAGTACGTCAGGCGTCCTTATGAGAAGAGAAAGAGAGACAGAAACAGACACACCTGGGAGAACACCATACAGGAGAGAGCAGAGACTGGAGTGCCGAAGCTGCATGCCAGCGAACACCAAGGTTGATGCCACCACCAGAAAGCCAAGAGGAGACAAAGAAGGGTTCTAGCCACACTCTCAGAGAGAGCGTGGGCCCGCTAACACCTTGATTTTGGACGTCTAGCCTCCAGAACTGTGAAAGAATACCTCTGTTGTTTCAACCTACAGCTGTAGCACCTTGTTGCAGCAGTCCTAGAAAACTAGCACACCTGCTTTTAAGAGACAATTTTTAAAAAAAACAAATTATAAGGCAGACTTGAATTCTTAAAAAGTGACTTGATTATACACCTAGAATAGAGCTTTATGAATATAATATTATAACCAACTAAAGTGCCCATTTACTGTGCCCTGAGGTTCAACCATCTACAGAACTCGCTCACCTTTCTGCTACCAATATCTGAACGCTCTCATTCTGGTACTCACAGTGCTACACAGTTTACACCTATTGTTTCACTTAATCCTCCTAACAGTGCTCTAAGATATTCCTTATTTTCCCTGTTTGGAAGATGAAAAAAATGAGGGTTAGAAAGGTTAAACAAGTAGCTTGCCCCAGGTCACAAAGCTAAGAAATAGGGAACCGTGATTTAAACCGTGTCTGTTTGATATTCATTTCCAGACTCTTAACCATAATGCTTATTGATTTTACTCTGCACTTTGTCCAACAATATTTAACCTCTTCAAATGTTCTTTTCTATTCATGTCATAGAACACTGTTTCCAAATTAGACAGAGGGCAGACACCAGAATCATCTCATAGGGTACTATTTTAAACCTTATTTAAATCCCTTAAATACTAGCATAGAACTTTATTCTCATTCATTCTCTCTCTCTCTCTCTCTCTCTCTCTCTCTCTCTCTCTCTCTCTCTCTCTCTCTCTCACTCTCCATTCTATATAATCTTATAACCCCATCCCTTCTCAGGATACATACCACTCACCCTTCTTCTTTCAGGTGTCCATTTAAATATCATTTATTCACTGATCTTCCCTTGATCTCACAGTCTACTTGGGGCCTGTAATAACACAGCTCCATATCACCCTCCATGTCTCCTTCAAGGCACTTATCACAATCAAAATAAAACCATTACTTGGGCAGGAGGATAGACCTGCTAACTGGACTCAGAACCTGTTGGCATGACTCACATGAAAGTCTGAGTAACTAACTTCTATACAAGTTCTATTGGTCTAATAGGAAAATACATAGACTAGGCTGCGTTAGCCTGGGGAAGCTGCAAGGGATCGATAAGGAGTCTCTTCATGCTCGAATGTGCTCTCAGTGCTGTCCTCTGCCGATGTATTAAACATTCATAAAAATGATATGGCTCAATCGAAGGGTCCTGGACATGTCCAGGCTAGATAAACTTTGCTTAAAGGGAGGCAGACTGATTCCAGAGGATCTTGTGTGATTTGCTCTATCTTACAGCCTACAACTGGGGCATCTCCATGCTAGTATCTGCAATTGGAGATTATTGTCATTCTGGGTGTGTGTCTGCCTGTGTTGATTTCCTTCTCAATTCTGCAGAGAGGTAAATCTTATTTAATCCCCCAGGGGATGTTTGCTCTCTAAAACAAATTACTGAATTTCCCAAGATCTAGTAAGCATGATATTTCTCTCAGCAACAAAGATTTCTTTCAGAGTGAAGAATGAAATGATAAATATAAGTCCAAATCATCTAACTTTTCTCAGGGACTTTCAAAATCTTTGCCTGTAACAAATATGGATGACACAAAACAAATACCTTCTCTAAGGATTAGGTTTATATGTATAAAAAATGCTGACAGAGGAAAATGTAGGTTGATCTGTTAATCCAAGGAAATGACAAGTCTCTCATTTTAGTCCCACATCTTCAATTAGTCATATCCCTTAGTTTATATATCTCTCCTGACACGGAACACAGAGGTTGTTTAGGTGTCAGGCTTAAACTAACAGCCTCTTTTCTCTAAATATTACATGCATCCAATGTTTGACATAATTTTTTTGCCAGAGGTCTAAATGTTAGGATTTGCAAAGACACTGCCCAAGATCCATCTCAGAAAACTCAGGCAGTGGCCCACAGGCTGCATGCAGTCGATGGATTTAGTTTACTTGGATTGCAATGTTTTTGTTAATGTTTCAACTGAGGTTCCTCAAAAATTTAAGAATAGAGCTACCATAAGACTGGCCCAGCAATCATTCTTCTGGGTATCTACCCCCAAAATTGAAAACACTTATTTACAAAGATGTATGCACATCTATGTTCGTAGCAGCATTATTCATGGTGGCCAACACATGGAAACACCAAGGTGCCCTTCAATAAATGACTGGATAAAGATGTGGTACATACATAATATGGAATACTATTCGGTGTAAGAAAAGATGAAATACTGTCATTGCTGACAACGTGGAGGGACCTTGAGAATATTATGCTAAGCAAAATATGTCACTCAGGAAAAACTAAGAACCATATCATTTCACTCATATGTGGGATATCAAACTGAAAATGATAAATTAGCAACCAAAAAAAAAGAAACAAAAACTCATAGATATAGACACCAGCATGATGGTTACCAGAGGGAAAGAGGGTAGGGGTAGGAAAGGCAAAGAGGGTTAAATATATGGTGATGGAAGAGGATTTGACTTTGGGTGGTGGGTACACAATGCAATGTATAGGTCATGTATTACAGAAAGGTAATATTTCAAACCTATAGAATCTTCTTAACCAATGTCATCCCAATAAATTTAACTTAAAAAAAGAAGTAAAACTAAGTATCAAAAATTGTTTCAGTTGGTGAGGAATTGCTGCAGAACGAACAACCCCAAATCTCACTGGTTTCAACCACAAACATTTCTCGCTCACAGGCCTGATTATTGGTTTGGGCTCACTTGGGTTCAACAGGAATCCACTGGCTTCTGCTAGGATTTACATGGTTACAAACTGAAGGTAAGGTTCTAGTCTGTTCTATGTCTCTTTCATGTAGGACTGCAGAAAGAACCTTCTTAAGGTAAATGCAGGAGGACAAGTGAGGTAAAAGATCAAAAGTCCTTCTTAAAGCAACAGTTCATGTTTTTCCACATTTTATTGAGCAGTACAAATAACGTGACCAAATCCAAAAGCAATGAGGTGAGTGAAATATACTCTATCTGTTCTATTGGGAAGCCCTATAGAGTTACATGCTAAAAGTAATAGATATGTAATTATACTGCAAGAAAAAGATACAGAGTTGTGAACAATGACCCATACTAACAGTCATCAACATTTATAAAATTGGGATGGATTCCACATAAATCTGAAGTTCAGCTTCTCACTCTATTTTTTTAAAGATTGTATTTATTTTATTTTTAGAGAGAGGGGAATGGAGGTAGAAAGAAAGGAAGAGAAACATCAATGTGTGGTTGCCTCCCATGTGCTCCCTACCAGGGACCTGGCCTGCAACCCAGGTATGTGCCCTAGACTGGGAATCGAACCAGCAGCTCTTTGGTTCACAGGCTGACACTCAATCCACTGAGCCACACTAGCCAGGGCTCAGGTTCTCTTTAAAAATAAGAAGATTTAGTAATAAGAACCCAGAGTTCAAAAGATAATTTATCCTATTTCCACACAGGGACCTACAGAAATAGGACTTCCAAAAGAAGACAAAGCAGCTCTTCTTTCTTTGAATCAAAATCTATGGATCAGTAATCATCCACAGTAGCAGTCACTCTTAGTCTAAAGGAAAGCTCACTGTGTCTGGGCTTCAAATGTCTGGGTTCAAATCCTGGCTCACCACTTACTACCTGTGAAACCTTGGGCAAACCATTTCATCTCTCTGAACTTCTATTACTTCATCTCATAGGGTTTTAGTGAAGACTAATTGAGATATTATACATAAAAGTTGGTCTGTGAATTTAAACATGCTACACAAATGTTGGTTGTCATTACTAGCAGGGCTCACCTACTGAAACTCAAATTACTATTTAAGGAAATGACCAATTTGCATAGCCACCTGGATTTTACTGTCAACGACATTGACTGGGACTGAAATGCTTTAGCAGCAGGGTTATTTCATTCACTGAAGATCCAGCTGGTGTAGCAGTTTGGGCTATGCACTAAAAGATGCTTGGAAATACCTGCTGGTCTTTCAGCTATTGTGCTATAAAACCAGGTAGGGGAATCCTTTTATCATTTCCAGAGCTGAATATGCTTTAAACCCCCTCACAGAGCCAAAATTGTCAGACCAAATTCCACTTGTGATGAAATCCAACCAGGTTAACATGCTCTTTCCTTGTTAACCACCTAGGCTTTTCTGGATGAAATCCTGCAGCCCTAAAACAGGGAAAACTTGACTTAACTTCAAGGAAAGTTTTGGATGTCAATGGACCTTTGAAGTCCTTTCAAAAGATATAAGGACTTCAATGAAAGGTTTGCCTACACAGCAGACAACAGAGGCAGGCCATTTGTAGAAATTCAGTTCATCTAGGAGCAGAAGTTGTCTGGCGAAAATTGGTTCAGTAAGGGGGGGCTAAGTGAAGCATGTAAGTTCAAATTCAGTACAATGAGAATGAGTCTATTTAGATGATTGGATTTGTTGTTTTGTATTTTTACTCATGAGTTTATAAAAGCAAGCATTTTATTTTTACTACTGTAAAGATCAATCAATTTAATAACTGTAGTTAAATTAGAGCCACCATATACTATATAAAATTTAGTAAATACTCAGCACATAGTTTTTGATATATTTTTTAAAATTATTTAACAAACAAGTATTTTAAAATAAAGATTTCCACAAAGGCTATGAATTCAGACTTTGACTCATGAATAAAGACTTCCAATTTATATTAAGTGCATTCTTCGACACCAGATAAGGTAAAGTGGCAATTCTTCAAATAGTTCTTACCACACAATATTTTCCAAATCAAGCTAATAATAATTGCATATTGGGGATCTTTATCTCAAAACATTTCTACAGTGCACATTATGCTGTAACTAAATCATTTTTACTGTGAAAGTTATTGTTTTCTAAGCTGCAAGAAGTGTCAAATTGTGCCACAGGAAGTTAATTATAGCAAATGTATTTAACCAGAGCTCCCTGCAGAAGAGATTCCTTCAAATAGCTGCAGTACATTTATGTATATATAGTCGACATTCCATAAGAAGACTTTTCTTTCTGGAAAATGAGATTGTGTATATGTATTGAAATTCCTGTAGAATGCAGTAGCTCCATCAGGTATGAAGCAAAGGATGCTCTCTCTAGCTACAAAAATTGTTATTATACTAATCCATATCTGCTGGAGATTTTTAGAATGTTTTTCATCTAAAAGTTGTACTGAGATTTAGCAACAGTTATAACAGGAATTCTAAACACAATATTTTTTCCAGGAAAAAAAAGAGCATATTGTATTCTGTGTTGATTTCTAATACCTCTTAGGAATCTAAGGATTTTATTTAGTCCACAGATTAAGATCTTAGAGTAAATATAATAAAAATATTTTAAAGTTGATGTATCAATAAGGTGTCAGTGTGCATAAGGATGAAGTATTCTAGTCATAATTAAATTTTAAATCTAATTATAATTTGAGGCATCCTTTTAATTACATTGCAATATTTTCTTTTCCTAGGAAGATGAGTGGTATAGCATCTTTTATCTGTAATTTTCATTTAATTAAAAATGTAAATAAATCAAACCTTCTTCAAAATATTTACTTTGCACATATAAAAGAGGATTTATGAAGTTAGGTTTTATCTAGTTAATCCTATTTACTTTGAGCTATAAACATATGATGTATGAATACATAGGAGTTGAGGTCTAAATTTTCCTAAATATTATGAAACAGAAAAAAAAATGTTGCTGGTAATTATCTTTCTTGCCAGTAAAAAACTCTTCCCTTACTCCAGGCAAATTCCTATTAATTCTTCAAAGTCAAGTTTAAATGTCACCTCCTTTGCATTAAGCTTCCCCCAATTCCCAAAGCCACCATCAAGGGTAGGCAACTACACAATAGCCAGTGACTTACATCCATGAGGGGCATGGAAATATCCCTGGGATTTTACTAAATCCTTGGAGAAGGGTCTTTACCAGAGTTTCCTCAGAAAGAGAACTGCGTGTAGTTAGAAACACACTTAGGCCACTTTCTGGAGGAGACCACTACTCCCCTCCCCGAAGCAGCATATGTGAGTATCCTGGAGCACTAAGTTATTTCCTGAAGATCCAGCTCCTTGGCAAACTTCAATTCTCCTCTGTGAAATGGACAAGTGTAAAGCCAAAATGCGATTCCTGGACCATAGGGAACAGACTTGACAGTTTCCCTTCCGCCTTATCCCCAGACAGTAAAAGACCTTTCCTCTAAGTTATTAAACAAACATTTGCAAACACTGCCTGGTCCCATTTTCTTATACTATTCCAACATCAGACCACTGAACATAAACTAGGAAAGAAGGGATATGAGGGCATGAGAGGCTAAATCACAGTGATAAGATGATAAGGTCAATGAATAGCAAGCTGTACCTATGAGGTGGGAGCAATTTTGGAGTGAGGAGTGAGCTAGAAAATAGGAGGGGTGATCAGAGAATAGGAACTTGAATTGAGACTGTAGACAGTGTGTAATTATTAGTCATAATGAAGAGTTGGCCATGACAAGAGAGCCAAGAGCTGAAGTAAAGTAGAAGGTAGGTCATTGGAACAAAGAAGGCCAAGAGAAGCAGGGGAGTAAAAGGACTGTCCTCAAAAAGAATGAAATCACTAAGAGTTACGACAGATGATGACGGAGTCAGTGACAGTGAGCCAGGAACTCAAATCTTCAAGGAATTAGGGAGAGTGGCAACAACAAGGAGAAGGTAATGGGTAGTTCGATGATTTGATGACTTCAGTCTCGAAGCTGGGGTTATCATCAGGAAGAAGGCCTGAAAGTAGCAATGAGGAGCAAGGAAGGCATCTAACCTCTCCGTACCCCAATAAGACATATCAGTTAAAAGAGGAAGCAGTTTCTTTAGGCATGAACCAGGTTTTTCCCCTGATGAAATAAAGAGCGATGTGGATTTGGCAGTGAAAGCAATGTTCACAGTAGAGGTTTAAGATATGAGGGATGTTTCCTGATTGCTGGTTATGAGTCCTAGGAGACAGATCGGAGGTGTGGGTGGTATTGAAGAGCAATGGGCCGTGGGGTGGTGAAAGGAGATATACAGAGCTATGTATGTGGAGTTTTTGGATTACCTGGCTGTGTTGATTTCCTTTAGGTACTGAAATAAATAGAGTTAAAGGATGAAGTTAAATTACTCTTGATGGTTCCAAAGCTGATGGTTGTGATTAGGCTCTGAATGTAGTGTAGGAAGAGGGAAGATGGGTCAGCCAGGATCTATGAAGCCCTAGAGTGTTTTCTTTATCCCCACCAGCATGGAGGCCATGACAAGGTGGTCTCAGCCATAGCACCAGGACCTCTGCAGCACCCTCTCTCAACAACTGGCACACTCAGGGCAGGAGATTTTACCCCGAATTGCCAGGCTCTTAACTGCTATGGCACTATACCTTTTTTTAAATTTTAAAAATGAAGATCCATTAAATATTTTTGAGGGTAGGAATGATAAAATTCAGGTAGAGTTTCAGGAAAATCCACTAGTATTTCTTTTTAATAAATTATTTACTTATTTTTAGAGATGTGGGAAGGGAGGGAGAAAGAGAGGGAGAGAATGCTTCAATGTGAGAGAGAAACATCAATCAGTTGCCTCTCTCATACATGGCCTGACCAGGGACTGAACCTGCAACTCAGGCATGTGCCCTGACCAGGAATCAAACCAGTGACCTTTTGCTTTGTGAGATGATGCCCAATCAACTGAGCCACACCAGGCTCTACTAGTTTTTAGAAGTTGGTCTCAGAATAGGCAGTGAAAAAACCTTAATTTTATTAGTGCAAGTGGGGACAAAGAGAAAACAGACAGCTGCAGATTACTTAAAAAGGAGTATTTACAGCTATACATGGGGGAATAGAGAATAATCTAGAATAAATACTAGGTTTCAGATTTGAGACTCTGAGGAGATAGCAGCTCCATTAATTAAGACAAAATAAAGGAGGATGAGTTTGGTAGAAATAGAATAATATTTTAATTCAATACATAATGAATTTAAGGTCTCCAAGAAACATTCAGGTATAGATGCCTAAAAGGATTTGTTTTTAAGAATAAAGATGCTGCCTTGGCTAGTGTTGTTCAGTTGGTTGGAGCACCAACCTATACACCAAAAGGATTGGAGGTGGATTCCCAGTAAGAGCACATACCTAGGTTGGGGGTTCAATTCCCAGTAAGGGTGCATATGGGAGGCAACCAATTGATGTTTCTCTCTTACATCAATGTCTCCCTCCTCTCTCTCTCTCTCTCACCAATTAAAATATTTTGAAAAGTAAATAAATAAAAATGTTTCTATTATGAGCAAGGCATTTACTGTTCTTTGTTTCAGTCTGTACCTTAAAGTTTTTTTGTATGGCAAACAACCTTGGAAGATAGAACATGTCTCCCTCCAGAGCAAAGGGAAGGCATGTGTACTGCCTATTATAAAAGATTCAGGTTCCCTAAGTTCAATATTCCTCTCATGTGATACAGCCCACCAGTGTGCAGGTATTACCTAGCCCTCTTTGCATCATTGAATGGGACCTGGGGTCCAGGGAATTAATGAAAAAAATGTAGACACTCTGGCTACTGCCAGTGCTGTAATAAACTATCTATTTTCTCTGACCCAGGAATCTCATGTCTTCTAATAGCATCAACAAAACTATGGCAGGTTAACATGTTCACTTGCAAGTTTAGAAAAATCTTAAACTCTTAACAGTCCTTGGCATTTATCTTTAAGATAGTGCAACATTTTAATTTATATAAAGCATCTTACTTTTTGCAATTTCAGACCTCAACATATTAAGGTCTTAACAACAAACTGACAGTCTCTAACATTTTTCAGACCCTTAGCATATTAATACATTAACTCTGACAGCTAAGAAAATAATTGTCAGCATTCTGTGGAAGGAAAAATCAAAGTGCCACTCATACATGATTGTTTTAGTATTACAATTATTTGGCATCTGAGGCATTATTTTCTATATGGGCTCAATAAAATATGAAATGAATCTAATTGGCTAAAATCTGATGAAAAATATTTAACTAAACTTCTTCAGAAGTCATTATCCATTGTAACATGAATTAACAGTATAAAAGAAGTCCAAGGAGAGTAAATATCAAAAGAGCCACATAATGATGCCCTTCAAATATGTCTATATCCTAATCCCCAAAATGTGGAGATGTTATCCTACATGGCAAAAGTGACTGCAGATGCAGTGAAGTTAAAGATCTTGATATGAGGAGATTACCTTGGATTATCTGGATGTGCTTATTGTAATCACGAGGATCTTTATAAAGAAAAGATGGAGGCGGGAGAGTCAGGGTCAGAGAAGATGTGATGATGGAAGTAGGGGTGAGAAAGAGGGAGAGAGAATGAGATTTAAAGATGGTATGTGGC
Source organism: Anoura caudifer (assembly GCA_004027475.1). Classification (NCBI taxonomy): domain Eukaryota; kingdom Metazoa; phylum Chordata; class Mammalia; order Chiroptera; family Phyllostomidae; genus Anoura; species Anoura caudifer. The sequence continues at coordinate 12,880 of PVKU01003802.1, forward strand.
TGGCTTTCTGGGTGGAGGAAGGGGCCATAACCTAAGGGATGCACAGCCTCTAGAAGCTAGAAAATTCAAGGAAATGGATTTTACCCCACAGCCTCCATTAAGAAGGAATGCAGCCCTACTGACACCCAGATTTTGAGACCTCTGACTTCTCCACAAATGCAAAAAAAAAAAAAAAAACAAGTTTGTGTTGTTTTAATCCACTACATTCCTAATAATTTAACACAGTCTTAACAGAGAACATCTTCGATTATTTTAATGCTTAGATTGTTTGCTATTTCTAATGTACATCCTTCGGAAATTGCTTTTAGAAAAGTAGGAGAAGGAGAGGGAGTTGTGCCCTAAACAATAAAAAAAAAAAAACAATAAATTTTAAAAAATGCACCTCTGAAGTTTCACAGTTAAACAAATGAACAAAAGAAAAATGCTTTTCAAGGGTCATGATTGGCTTATAAGAGGAAAATAAGTGGAACAAATGTATCTGTACATAGTAGAAAAAGGAATCAGACTTCTTCAAATTCCCCTGACTAGATGGTTTTCTTAGTAACCAGTTTAGCTGGGATCTAACTACATTGTCTGGTAATTTTCTCCATGCAGAAGGAGGTCTTGATACAGGGGGTAGAAACTGAGGTCCAGCCAGGAAGCATATATTGGGGCATGCACATAGGTGTACTATTTGTACAGCTTTCAGGCATCAGACGCAAAGTTCTTCATAGAAATATAATCCCTGTGATGTGGTCTATGTAACAATCAACTGAAAAGAACAATGTTTATAAGGAACGTGTTGATACGAGTCACTAGGACAGAACTCCAGACAGTGGTGGGGTGGGGATCTGAGAAGAATGTGGGAGGGACAATCTAAAGTAATTTTTTTATGTTAACACAGTTTCACAAGATTTCTGTGCTATCAGACACAGACAAATTCTGAGGACCTAGGGAAGAGCTGAGAGCTGGCCAGAGCTGCCCCAGAATGGTAGACTTTGCCCAGTGCTGAGCTATTAGTACAAACACACGAATATGCATTTTCTGTACATGCTACTGAGCAGTCTTGAGTTACCAATTCAGAAAATGCCTAAACTTCAGCTGCTCTCACTTATGCTTCAGTGGGTGTGCCCTCCCTAGAAACTACTGTTCCTGTGGATCATCATGCACCACCAACACCTCAGGAGTGTCCTCTAGCTACTGACTTTCACCGGGCTCATTCCTCTGTCTCCTTGAAAATAGTCAACACTCCTTATACAGTTTTCTGCCTCTTCTTGGTTTCAAAGTGTGGAGCTCATTTCAATATTTGATACTCCTAGTGGAACCCAGAATGTTAATCCAGTTCAACTTCACAATAACCTCTTACTATGTGTTGGAAACTATGCTAGGCATGAGAAGATCATGTTCTTTGGTGCAAAGGAATTGACAATTGAATAATACTTCAGCTCTTTCTATATCATGCACCCTCTCTCCCATAACTAGAAGGGCAAGGGAAATACAGTTCCTGTCCCCACATGCCTGCATACAGTTCATCCTCCCATATGGCCACGTGGCTGGAGAGATGCTTTACTTTTCCCACTTATGTTCAGTCCGTCACTCAATTCACAGGATCATCATCTGTGGGGTCTAACAGGCCTCACTCTGTGAACATTCTTTTATTATAAAATTTCTCTATTTGGCAAAGGGAGGAAGCATAAAATTATATTTCCCACTTTCCCTTTATCAAATTTTATTTTTATCCTAGACTTCTGGGTCCAGTGGAGTAAACATCCATGAGTTCTCATGTTTCCAAGAAAGCCACATAGATTCCAGGAAGAGCAACGCAAGAGGTTGTCACAGAGTCCCTAGCATTTCTTTAACTTTGAGTCAAAATATGTATCCTATCATTGTCTTTTTTCCTAGAAATCAGCATTGCTAAACATTTTTCAGTGACAAAGCTCAGAGCTACATGTATATTAAAAGCAAAACCAAGCCTCCCACAAAAAAAAAATAAAAATAAAAATAACAGAAAGAAAACTAATATTTCTCACCAAACAGGCTCATACATAGGGAAAAAAAAAAACACGTATATTTTTACCAAAATTGTCATGGAATAGATTCAAAACCCTTCCACATCAAACGGAGGGTCATTTCATGGCCCGTTTCGGTTTGACATACACAAGCAGTTACAGGTGTAAGAGTTTTTCTATGCTTCAGAGGAAAAACCTCTGAAGTAAGTAGTCTTTCTTCATTCGGCATCTTATTTTTGCACATGAAGTGTTTTGGATCAGAAAGACAGTTATGGTAGTGATCAGTGGTAGTGTTCCTTTCTAACCTGGCTTGTGTAGCTGCCATTCCTCTCGATTCTGTGAACAACATGCTCAATTCCATGACCTTGCCCCTCTCAGCATACAGTACCATCCTGCAGGCCTCTCGCAGAGATGCCAGAACGTTCCTATACTATTGTCTCTCAGACAGTTGCCGTCTCTCCTACAGCAGTCAAGCCAGACTTTCTTGCAGCCTGGGCATATTTTCCACTTCAGTGTGTAGTGCCAAAATCATTCCATAAGGCCTGCTCCACGTTTTCCTGTCAGATAAGCTTCAGCCTGATGCAGCAGATTAGCATAGAGCATGAAGACCACAATCTTCTAAAACCGGCAGCACAGCATCCTAAGTTGAACAGTGCAATGAATACACCCTTCCAAAGTGAAAGGTAAAATAGATTTTCAGAAAAGATACCCATTTTTATAAGATGATTTAGGGAACTTATTTAAAAATAAATTTTAAATGTGATTATTATTTTATACCTACAAAACATAGTAATTTTCCATCACTTAAAGTTATCAGCCAACAGCAGCATTTTCAAATATACCCTTTGTTCACTATATTACATTTATTTCTATTACATCTTCACAAACATAAATGTCTATGGGCCAAGGTCCTTCTGTCGGTATGCATCGCTTTAGGAATAACCAAAGAACCAGATTCGAACAACCTAGAACCGTAGCCGGTGGTGACAACAGTGATGACTGACCACTGTGGCATGGGATAAATATCTTCCATAAAGTCATACTATAGATAACAACGGTCTACCTGTAAAAAATTATTTCTGAATCCCCATTATCTAGTAGCTTGACTGGCAAGGAGTATATTTATTTATTGAATGAATGAATGAGAGAATGAATAAGTGAATGAGCACCTCCATTTTCCTCAAAGCTGTTAATTTAATAAATTCTTGACCACATTCCAGGTCCTTGGCTCACAAGTTCTCCGTGTTGACTACTCTTACCAAACCACTTTAAGTCTGTATTAAAAACCCTGTTGAGTTTTCATTCTGCTTAAGTTATATTGTTCTGTGGGGTTTTCTTTTTTAAAAAATGGATTTGCCTAACAAGGGCTTCCAGAAAATGATCCTGGCAAAATTTGAGATACTAGAATCTCCAAGCTCTATAAAAGAAAGCTTTGTGTCACTAAGAGAACTAGGAATGACGCTTCCCAATTTTAGTGTTGCTTCTTTCAGGAGACATCACTGAACCTTCACCTCCCTTTTTCTTGTACTTCCACCTCTGCCTTAAATGTTTCTCCCTGCAGCTCCCAAAATTCTTGTGCACTGTCTTTTAATTGTCTCCCTTCCTGGACTGTGGAATCAGGGTCTGCAATGACTGAGAATTATTCTTGGTACAGTCTGTTTCTGGCATAGATACTGGTACTTAGGGAGTGCTCAATTCATGTCTAAACAAATAAATGAAGGATTGAACCATGATAGTATATTACCTGAGGTATTTGTTCAACTAGAAGCTGGAAAATGTTTGGATTCTTGAAGAATGGGAAAGTAACCTTCTTCTGTTTAGAGCAGTGATTTTCAACTGCTGTGCTGCAAGAATTTTTAAAACATGCAATACCTATTTAGTTAAGGCACTGATCTCTTTTCCCTTAGATTGTCCAAAAAAATGACAACTAACACAACAATAGCCATCCATTACAAATGAATCAAAATTATACCTATTTTTGTCAGAGCTGTAAAAAATATAAATTTTTTGGTGTGCTACAGAATTTTAATAATTAGTTTATGTGTGCCATGAGATGAAAAAGGTTGAAAATCACTGGTTTAGAGAACAGATCAAAGGATTTCAGCCTGAGAAGAGGCCTCCATATGGTTTTTATTGTAATCTTTTTTTCTCCTACTGATTAAAAATAAAAAAGAGAGAGAGTCCAAAATAATCTAAGAGACTGGCAGAACTGTGAAAAGACTGTGAAGCCATATTTTTTAGGGCCTTCTGGCAACCCTTGTCAATCCAGGCAAAGCTGGCCCGAGGCCTGAGGCCATCAACTCTTAGATGCATCGGTGGACAGCCTGCCTCTTGAGGACGTGCTTCAGGAGCTCCTCAGAGGCTGCTCCGTCAACTCTGCTCTCTCTTCCTGCCATTTCTCCCTGTCCAGCACTCGGCAGGGCCCCCTGATGCCCTCTGCTCTGTGATCTTTCCAGCAAGTTTAGTAGTGCCATTACGCTGCCTTCCGACCTGGATCCTGCCCTGCCAATCCCCTGGCCTGATTCCTCTTATTTTGTCTGTCCACCTTGTCCTTTCACTCTGTTTCCCCTGCAGAGATTTTGATTCATATCCTGATCTTGAACAAAATCCATCCCTTCCCTGTGCACGGATTTCTCCTACCTAGAAAAATCTGGCAGGTGTATGTATTCAAATCAGGCAGTTTTTGCACAGCAAAGGAAACTACGGACAAAACAAAAAGGCAACCTACAAAGTGGGAGAAGATATTCACCAACAATATATCCAATAAAGGGTTAATATTCAAAATTATAAAGAACTCCTAATAACTTAACACCAAACAAATAAACAATACAATTAAAACATGGATAGAGGACCTGAATAGACACTTCTCCAAAGAGGACAGAGAAATGGCCAACAGACGTATGAAAAGATGTTCACCATCACTAATCATCAGAGAAATGCAAATTAAAAACATAATGAGATATCACTTCACACCTGTCAGAATGGCTTTCATCAATAAATCAATAAACAACAAGTGGTGCGGATATGGAGAAAAGGAAGCCTCATGCACTATCGATAAGAGTGTAAATTGGTGCAGCCACCATGGAAAACAGTATTGAGTATCACCAAAAAATTAAAAATAGAACTACCATATGATTCAGTAATTTCACACTTGGGTATTTATCTAAAGAAATCCAAAACACTAGTTCAAAAAGATACATGCACACCTATGTTCACTGCAGCATTATTTAAATCACCAAGATATGGAAGCAACCTAAGTGTCAATAGATGAGTGGATAAACAAGATGTGGTACATATCTACCATGGAATATTACTCAGCCATAAAAAGGTAATGAAATCTTGCTATTTGGAACAATGTAGATATACCTAGAGGGTATTATTATAAGTAATATAAGTCAGACCAAGAAAGACAAATGTCATATGTGGAATAAAAAATAAACAAAACAGAAACAGACTCATAGATATAGAGAACAAACTGATGATTGCCACATGGAAGGGAGTTTGGGGGGATGGGGAAAAAGAAGAAGGGATTAAAAATACAAATTGGCAGTTACAAAACAGTCATGGGGATATAATATGTAACAACTATGTATGGTGCTAGGTGGGTGCTAGACTTATTGGGAGTGGGGGAATCATTTTGTAAGTTATACACCTGAAAATAATATAATATTGAATGTCAATTATATTTAAAAAATATTTTTAAAAAAGCAAAGGTACCAGATAAAATGCTCTGCATGGGCAGGCATTCAAGACCATAAAGGCAACAAGTTCAGATTTGAGGAAGACAACCAGGTCAACAGGAAATGGAGAAAATGAGCAGGAAGTCTGCTATGGAGAATTAAAAGCTGAAGTCAAGAATTAGTATCATAGAGGGAGGGCCAGGAAGTCAAACAAAGAGCAGGGGCAACAGCTACAGGTTTCAGCAACATGCCCCAGTTTCTGCATTAATTCTTTCCTCCTGCCAATCAATTTCTGGTTACATCCTATTAGTGAAAAGGGAGGAGGGCAGGAGGAGAACTCTTTTTGGTTTTGGATAAGGACTCTTCACACTTGTGTTTTTGTATTAGACTAATTTCCTAATCTCTTGGCCTTGATTTCCTCTTATGCAAAATGGAATGAATAATAGTACCTACTTAGGAAATTTTCCTGGGCATTAAGTGAGATAATATTAGACAAAGCATTGACATAACCCTGTTATGCCAATAACAGAAAGCTCTCACTGAGTATTAGCTGTCCTTCTTGTTACAATGAAAGCAATAGTGTTTAGTGTGTTGAGCATGGGCCATGCTGACAGGAGTTAAGGATTTAGGATCCCCTAAACAATAGCTAAAGGAGCCAGCAGAACAACATTTGATGATAGGCATCTCTGATATGGAAAGACATTAAAAGTTTAGTTATTTTTTTTAGCGTTATTCTTCCAGATTTACTGAGGCATAACTGGCACACAATAAACTGCATATTGAAAGGCTACAATTTGATGAGTTTTGACATATGCAGACACCCCTGGAGCCATCACCACAATCAAGATAATGAGCACATGCATCACCCCCAAAAGTTTCCTCCTGTTCCTTCACAACTCCGCTCATTTCTCCCTGTCCTACCGCCTATCATCCGCAGGCAACCGCTGATCTGCTTTCTGTCACTGTGGATTAATTTACATTTTTCTGGAATTTATATAATGGAATCGCACAGTATTCTTTTTTGTTCAAGGGGTGTCTGGCATCATTGACTCAGTGAAATTATTTTGAAATTAATCTATAATGTTGTTTGTGTCGACAGCTCATTCCTCTTAATTGCTGAGTAGTACTCCATTACAGAGCATGATTGGTTTATCCATTCATTGGCTTGTGGACATGTGCGTTGTTTGCACAGTTTAGAGCTATTACAAATAAAACAGCATTGAACATGCATGTACAAATCTATGTATACACCTTGACTTTCACTTAAGTAAATATCCAGGACTAAAATGGCTAGATCACATGATAAATGCAGGCTTAAGTTTTTAAGAGACAGCCAAACCTTTTCCAAAATGGTTGTACCATTTACATACTTAATGGTTAAAGACTTATCTTTTGAATTATTTTATTCTAAAAAAAAAAAAAAAAGCTTTGGTTTTTGTTTCTATACAGATCTAAGTTTGCTGGCTGAGTCCATGGGTCCTAAGCTCTGATCTATCTTGGAAATATAACCTAATCGTTCATTCCTCTGGGGGAATAAACTTTTAAAAATGCAAACCTACATATTTAAAGAAATCAAATAATAAAATCGGGCATCATAACAACTATTGGGAAAGGCATTCATTTACTTAAGTTCAAACTGACTCTTTTAAGATTCAATAGGAAAGGCCCGGATCGAACAGTCCACAATATGCTGAACAAATCACCTATTAACCCTTGTCCCCTAGCCTTCCAGCCAGCCTCTGCATCATTGTTACCCTCTCAGACTGAGAAGAGTCATGACTTAGTGCCAAGTCAGAGGCACTATTCCATTTTTTTTCCTCAAGGTTACCTGCAGACTTTACCTCTGTGGGCACAGTAACTGCCCAAAAAGTTACCTATAGTACTGGATGGGGAGGAATTCTCAAATAAGACTCAAAAAAATTCACACAGTATTGTTCAAAAGAACTGGTCATCTCAATTCCCAAAGCTTAAAAATCTCTAATCTAAGAATCTGCTTTAAGAAGGAAAAAAAATCCAGTGGTGTCACTGGATGCTCTAGTAACAGAGCGATCAGTATGACTGCATTTTTGGCTGGCAGCTGCTAGCATAAATCACAGTCCTCTGCCTCCACATCCCCCTCCCACACCCACAGCCAATTCATTCTCTCTCTCTCTCTCTCTCTCTCTCTCTCTCTCTCTCTCTCTCTCTCTCTCTCCCTCTCTCTCTCTCTCTCTCCCTCTCTCTCTCAGGAACTCTGGTTTCCTAAACAAAGGAAAAAGGAGATTTTAGTGAAGAAAAGAGCCAGGAAAGTTGAAGAAGAAAATGAAAGGTAAAAGCTTATGAACTGGGTTTAAGCACCTTCGGCTACAGGAGTGAAGGCCAGAAGCTATCCGAGAGGGACTCGGAACTCCAAGTCAGGCTTCTTCAGAGCCAAAGCACAAAGGTGTTGACTCACCGTCAGGTATGAAAACAGTAATCATGGTGCCCTGAGCATGGAACATGGGGAACTTTCAGAGGCTGCTCCCTGGACATGGATATTGGTCTACCCAGCGAGAAAGGGACTTCACCAAGTAACTTTGCAGGCAGTGGATGTGAGTTGTGACAACAATAGTGATAAAAAGAATAACTAACATTTATTAAGTTCTGCTGTATATTAGGTATCAGCTAGATGTCTGATGAATATTATTTCACTGTACCCTCCGAATGAATGTATTGTGAAAGCATGAGGTTAGGTAACTTGCCTAGGCCACACAGCTGGTATGTGTTAGAGCCAAAATTAGGTGCAGTTAGTGTGCTTCTAGCACTCACTCTCCCAGGGAAAGGAGGATGGGGTGGCAGGGGATTAGACACCCATGGAACTGTAGTTGGCTGGCAGTTGTATATTGTATGAGAACACGTGGGGCCCCCTTTTGGGAACTCTCAGGAATAAGGAGTGGGTAGCCTGAAGAAAGAGGGAGGACCCCTACAATTATGCAGATATGGACTGTCCAGCACAGCCATCTGGGCACCACAAAACCCTCGCACATGTCAATTCCAGAACACCTTACCCACAGCACTATGTCTACTAGGGATTAGCCTTTTTGAAAGTGTGTAATAATTTTAGAATATGTTGTTTGTAATGAAAGGTTTAATTTGGTTAGTTATCAATATCCCTGAAGGCAGACATGCAAGTGAAATAATCTCAGGCACATCTGCAGCAGGAGCACTGGCTGAAGCAGTTACTGGAGAGAATGTTCAAGCACAACTGACAGAGGAAAGCAGCCACCTGACAGTGTCTGAACTCAAGGCGGATGGTAGTCATCAAAAGCTCCTTTCCTGAAAGGGATCTTTTCAACTATGAAAGTAACGACCTCCCAGAGAGATTTAAAGGTTTAGGGGACCGATTACTTTGAGGCCTGAGAAGAAATCTGTCTCTGACCTGAGAGTTTTTTCCAGCTTCAAGTCCCAACTTCAGGCTTAAGGAAGAAGCAAGTAATTAAGCTCTGACAAGGGCCGGGACTGAGCTCCAGTTCCCTTCCTCTGGCTTGCCCTCCTGGTCCTCCTCTTTGCCAGGAGTGCCCCAGGCCCCTTTGTCACCCACCAGGTCTGTGACTCATTTTGGAAGACACACGATCAAGCACCTCCTTGAAAAAACCTTTTCCAACACTCTCCTTTGTGCCCACTCTCCCCCAGCCGGCGGCTCTCTAGAGGTCCTATGACCATGGAGCATATTAATTTGTTCTCAAGTCTATCTCCCCACACTAGACAGAAAGTTCTTTAAAGGCAGGAATGCTACATTATTCACCTCTGGCTCAGTACAGGGAACAATATTTTTTTAAAGGAAGGGAGGACAATGAAGAGTTGGTGCAAGCTTTGGCAAAGGAAATCAAACTTGCAAGAAATCCCAGTCTCTTTTCTGATTCTCTGTACCTTCCTCTAGGCCAGAATTACTCCTCCCTGACTCTAGGGTTTGGGAAAACTGGTAATAACATGTGACAGATGGACATTGTCCTCAGAATATCTTCAGTAAGCCCCAGGACTCAAAGGCACCCAACTGACAGTTCCCATGATGGATGAGATTACTCAAAAAGAAGAGACAGGCCAGAGCTGGCAACGTGAGGGCTGATGCAGACAGACCAGGGCAAATGGAAAATTTCAGGATGTCAGAGCAGAGAATGTCAATGTAACCCCTATGCCTATCTAATACACTGCAAAAGAGGCCAGAGCCCTGTTCAGGAATGACTCCGAATTTGGCATATCAAGGTAAGACTCCCCTGACAATGAAAGTTGGTATTGTAGTATCGCCACCCTCATCACCAAAAGTTGGGGCACTCTTCTGACACTCAGACATACACTTCAAGAACAACTTTCCCCATCTCCCTCTTAAGAAATGGGTAAAGGGAGGGCAAGAGGAGTGTTGGTTCAGTATATACGTACCCTGGCATCTTTTGATTTTCTTCCCTCTGCCTTGGGAGAGTCTCAACCATGGTAGTAAGATCTGTATCTTCCTAAGCATTCAATGTATAGGTCCATCAGAGCATGGACCACTGCTGTGCAGCTTTGAGCTTTTAAGAATAATATTTAATAAAATGTAAAATACCACAAAAATACAACTAATGTTAATTATATGTAAGATTTTGTACAAGAGGGTACAGGCCTTCCAGAGGCTTAATTATACCTAAAAAAAGGTATTGTTGTTGAGTGGCCAGGAGGTGGATGTTAATTTACCATATTGATTCCTCTGTCACCTCCCTTGAGCTATAAATTGACATTAACTATTCATAGCCTAGAGACATCTTATATCAGGAGAAATTTCTTCCATTAAGACTTCATGAATCAGCTCAACACTTCAGAAAGCTGGTGCCTGGGCTGTTGAGAGGTGGAGACACACTCTAATCACAGCAGTGTGAGGACGAGTCTGACGTCTCTGCCACGACGATAACGGAAATAGAGTGCAATTGACGAGGGAGAGAGAAGCAAACTAACAAAAATCCCCCTCCTGCCTACGTGATTTATAGAGAGAATCATTATCATATCACCACCCAGATAAAAAGACTCTTGGCTGGGCCCCCAAGATCATCTTCCTCAATAATACAGGATGTTGTTCCCTCTCCTCAGACAGCTTTTCTACCTACCCTTCATGTTTTTAGTATTTCCTGACTAGGACAAATATGATCACAAAAAATATTCCTCAATCTGGCTCCTCCATAGGGAACTGACCACAGGTCATGGACCATGGAATGACATACTACATTATCATCCAATCACACAAAAAATAATAAACACGAGGAGCTAGCTACGAGGTCTTGAAAGCATAGACCTCATAGCCAGCTCTGCCTTTGAAGTTTCACTTTTTTGTTCAATACCGATGTGGTGTTGTTCTTGGCCTGTGACCTGTGTGCTGTCCCCTGCAGATGGTGGAGATCTGAGGACCATTGTTGTGGAGTGTGTTCATTAGATATGAAAAAAGAGACTGTGAATGAATGAAACAAAATGTCAACTCCCTTCGGGTTCTTTAAGAATAAAAGCAAGCAAGCCAGATATTGAATACTGCTAGGTTTTATGTGCATTAGGAAACAAAACCAATGTTGTCTATTAAATGTGTTCTGTCAAAGGGGAAAGGGAAGAGGAAGTGATCTTCAAATTAAGATTTTTATGATGTTTTCCAAATCTAGGTGATGTTGTTACATCCTTTTTTAAATAAAGTACCATTTATACCATGTGTAGAGTATATACCAAAGGCTCCATGTGACTTTGAAAGGGGATGAAATTCCTCAACAGATGGAGAAAGAATAGATGCCACAGACAGAGATAATCCATATGCTAGAGAATGTTGCTAAATAGCTCACTACATGGAATGGAAAGGTCAGTTGTTAGAATGAAAATTCAAATTCAGACGGCCCATCTCTGAGTTTCTATCTTTCTTTACTTATTCTTTCAAATGCTGTCTGCCAGCGCTGTACTTGGCCTTACAGACAGAGAAATGAGGAAGAACACATCCCTACCCGCAAGAAGATGACAGTCCAGCTGAGTCTGCCTGCCTACCACACCCTTGTCACTTGAATTCATTCTCATCAAGGACACATAATGAATCCTGATCCTCATTTTTAATACTTACTGCTATTTCTTCATCAATCCCCTCCTTAATCCTCCACAGGATTAGATGTTAACAGTAGTCCTCCAATTAATGTCCACTGCCCACCTCCTACTCCCACCTATTCAGGAAGGTTTCTCCTTATGCACTTAGCTTCTCCCTCCCTCCCACCCAAAAGGAGAGGTCTAGTTTTCCTGTTCACTTACTTTTGTGGAAAAGAATTGGGAAAATGTGTAGAAAGTGACTGGGGTGGAGGGTAGTGAATGAAAGCATGACAGGGAGAAGAGCAAGGATAAGTGCTGCACCCCAGGGTTAGAGGATGAGTTGGGGACTGAGTCCAGAGCTGTGTTATGGGCTTTTCTTCTCCCACTGCAGCCATGTATGTGAGCATGCTTGGACTTCAGAAGAGGCTCACCTCCAGTGTCTTTCACTGAGGCCAAAAAAAAAAAAGGTCTGGTTGGACCTCAGTGAGACCAATGAAATAGCTGATGCCAACTCCTGTTAGCAGATCCAGAAGCTAATCAAAATGGGTTGATTGGCCAGAAGCCTGTGACTTTCCATCCTGGGCTGGATGCTGGCAAAACACCCTGGCCTGCCAGCAGGCAGGCATATCAGCACAGGTAAGTGAAAGAGGATTGTCAGGGCTCACGTGCCTGAGAAGGACACGGATGAGGAGGATGAGAATTCTGTGCCAGGTGCACAGGACACACTGTGAATCTAGGAAGACCAACCGCCACATGGATCACAGCCCGTACATGAAAATGAAGGGGAATGTGCTTAAAAGCAAGTGGGTTCTCATGGACTGTATCCACAAGCTGAAGGCAGACAAGGCTTGCAAAAAGCTCCTAGATGACCGGCGGAGGCCCGAAGGGCTAAAATCAAGGAAGCCCACCAGTGCTGTGAAGAGCCCTTCCAGGCCAAGAAGGAGGACACCATCAAGACTCTGCCCAAGGAAGAAGAGACCAAGATATAAAACTCCTCCTCTCCTGTCTTTATAGTAGCCTTGGTAATTACACACATAGGTCATTCCATAAAACAAGACTTTATCTGCCTTAAAAAAATGAGTGAAGGGATGAGAGAGCAGTGCACAGGCAGGATGGGAGAGATGTGGGTGAAAAAATGAAGGCGAGATTTAAAAATATTGCCCTGGGTTATGACTTTGATTCTCTTTAACACAATTCAAGAGATGTAAGTAACAATTGGAATCGAATTCCATTTGTCTTTTCACTGGACCATAAGAGGATCAAAGGTTTTCAAGTTAGTGGTTCTTGCATTTCCTGTTGAAAGCACCGAGGCTTGGAGAAATAGAGGGACTTGCAGGGTTTTGCAGCTACTTAGGCAGGGGTTTCTGATTAGAACCTGGATCTCTAAACTCAAGGCCTTGAACCTGTTTTCACTCACAGCACAGGCTCTGGAGTCAAACTGCTTCTGTTCAAATCACAGCCTTGCTACTCACTAACATTCCTTAGTTTCCCTAATGATAGTTCCTATGTGAGCAGGCAGCTGTGAGGATACATATGTTAATATATGAGAAAATCTAACAACAGTCACAGTAAGTACCCAATAAATGTAGGTAGCAGTAGGGGTAGTACTAGTAATAATAGTAACAGTAATAATGGTAGAAATAGTGATAGTAGTAATATTAGTAGAAACCATTTTGCCCCAAGTCTTTAATTTTGGTAAAAAAAAAAAAAAACTACAAACTTCATTCTGGCTCCTTATATATACATGGGAATATTATAAACCACTTAAGCTTACTAGGGGTACATTATAATCTTTAAAAACAGCTCATCTCCCTTCAAAAATTAAAGGTACATGTAAGCTCTTTAGCCATTTGTATTGCAATGGAGTCTCAAGTGAAAAAGGAAAGTCTTCTAAAAATTTTATCCTGAAAGGGGATTTGAGGGGCTCTGGGGCTTGGTTATATGAAACATACCTTCCCCATCCTACTGTCCTGAATGGGATGTTCATAATTCTTGATTTTGGCACACGTGAAAAGCAACACACTTTATACTAATTTTTCCCTTGAAAAGAAAGAGGGAATCTGTCTCCCTTATTGGAAACCAAGACGCACACCTAAAGAAAGGTTCACACTGATCAGACTCCGACAACAGTAAAGGACAGAAAAAGCAGCTGTTTCTCATCCATCTCTTCCATTTGGGTCCAGCAGCTTAAAAAGCTCTAAACGATCTCCTTCTTGCCATGGTTGCCAGTGCACAGGATTCTGAGAGGAGGGCTCAGCAGCTACTCTGCGCCAGCCAGTTTCATACATGCTCTCTCCTTTAATCCTCACCACTGGGAAACGTAGGCTTTACTTATCCTCACTATAAATTGAGGAAATTGGGTCTTAGAAATTGGGTCTCAAGTGACTTCTCCAAGGTCAAGACCCATAACTGGGTTCATCTAAGGTCACAAAGCTCAGAAGTCATACGCGTTCAAAGCCTGACTCTCAACTCCGGCTTCTTTGTATGACCTCACAACTTCCAGGAAGCATGAGACAGGTCTGGACTTTTAAAAAAGTGCAGATACCATTCACTCTTATGCCCTGGTCATCCAGCCACCCCCACGTGCTGGTCCCCTTGCTAGACCTCAGAAAGTTGATTTTCACAGGCCTAAAATATCTCTCCCTGGTTAACAATATTTTCCTGCATCCAACCTATTCTTCCACAGCTCCTACAAGTTATAACTAATTTGGGTTTTACACCCTCCTCACTCTCCCATCTGGGTAGCATATGTTCATCTGGCCACTGAACATTTATTGAGCAATGTCATGTGAAAATATCCATGCTAGGTATCTACATTATAGAGGAAAATGGATAAGGCAAAGTGCCTGTCCTACAGGAGTTCATAATCTGGTAAGAAAGTAAAGAGGAACAGAAATGATCACAGCAGAAAGCTCAAGTGCTGAGTACCTCAAGAGCATGACAAATATAAAATGTAAAACACACACAGAAAATCTACTGGGTATGTGCAAGGCGCATTGCTGTGGGAGCTACGCTCGTTCCAGAGACAGAGAGCATTTAGGGGGGGAAAAGAAACAAAACAGGGCTCGATATTGATCAAGCCGCACTGCCATCCAGGAACAGCAGGTTATTTTGTTCCAAAAATCTATAATGCAATCAATTCCTGATTAAGAATTGTTTATTATTCTTTACAGAGATGATTTAGCATTTGTACATCCATACAACCAACTAATTTCCACTTATTCAATTTTAAAAAGAGATGTTGACTATAGATGCCCAAAGAACAAAGAACACTTAGAGATGAAGCCGAGGAGGTGTTTGAACGGGTGTTACACTCATTTAGTATAAAAAGTTATAGCCTCAGTGCCTAAGTGTCATTTCTTTTTTTAACCTGCCACACTTGAAAGAGTCTACAGAAATCTGATTTTAGTTCTGTGATCATGAAGTATTTTTTGAGAACAGTTGGGGAAACAATGAGGCATGTGTAATCACTGATTTATGGATTTCCTCCTCCACCTGCTAATTCATTCTTGCTGATAGTCAGGATTCTCTGGGTCTTAACTTTTTTCCAGATCCCAATTATTCAATGTAAACAAATGAAGAGCAAGTATGGGTATCCAGCGTGATTCATTTGAACAGAAGATAGGAAACATTAGTATCGATGTATTCCAGGACTTGCAAGCAAAGCACAACTAAATTTAGCAGCCAGAGATATTGATTTGATTAAAAATGGTTTAAGACTTGTAAATGTCACTGGAACTTAGCAAAATGAATATTATTAAATCCTTCTGGTGATGGGGAAAACTAACAAAGGGATTTGCAGTGGTTTCTGTAATTAATTGCTCTGTCATGATTTATATTAACTTACAGTACAACTCCATTAGCTCAGACCTGTCATCTCTGCTCAAGGAACCACCAAGTAATCACTAGCACATTAAAGAATAAATTAGTTTTTGGCTTGGAGCCTAGTTGTAGAATGTTTCATTTGTGTCTGCTGCAGACATATGTACCTAATAAAGTTGGGACGAATGAGTTAAAGTACATATATATCAATGTCAGCGGGTTATATTTTAGAGACAATATGCTCAGCATTGTTCATTAGGGCTAATGAATCATGGTCTTTCAGCTGCATCACCTTGTGTTTAGCAAATGCCTTCAGGTAGGCTGAGATGCAAGATTCCTTGAAAATAGGTACATCTCTAGAGAGTTTACCCTCTTAGCAGTCTGTGGCCTGTGGTTGTAATAATAGCTTCATGTGGTTTTTGTTAACACTTCATTACCCTAAAGTTGGATAAATTATCCCCCTGCTTCTGCCCTACGTGCAAACACAGAGCCAAAGCCTTAGCTACTACTACTTACCATAGATTAAGGGGATTTGTAAAGTTCTATCAAATCATCTTTGACTTTGATAGTTGGATGATGCCTTAAGCAGTGCTTGAGAGAGGACTGTTTTACATTTCAAAGAGAGCTCCAATTGCCTTGCGGGTTTGTAAACTAAAACTTGAACCACTTCCTTTTCATTTCAGACCCAGGAAGGCCAAATTGGCACTCCACTGGCTGGCCAGGACGGTAACTGACACAGAGAACAGAACCTGTGGGGCCATGTCCCGTGGAGACTGTGCACAGGAAAGCTTGTGGCCCGAAGAGTTCACCAAAATCTGCAAGGCTCCAAGGGCAAAGTCATTTCAGCTCAAAATCTTTGGGCACTGCCCAGACGTTCGTAATTTGTCCTGGATCATTTCTGCAATTTGAATCATCAGATGTCAGTGACTCCTTCACAGATGCTATGCCTGCAGTGCAAAGAGCTTGCAACACAGGGGCTTCTCCTGCCTGGCTGAATAGAGTGACAAAAGTCCAAAATGCAGAAAGATTGCAGACTTAGCCAGCTGGAAAATGCATACATTATTGAGGATAAAATATGAAGAGTGTGAGTCAATTTATGAAATATGGGGAAGCTTATTTTTGCTTCTATATTGTGCTAAGTGATTAGATTTCATATTTGTAATGAGTGGTGCTGATGGCTTTGCATTTAATTGGAGGAAAACCTGGAAACACCCTCACCCCCCCAAAAAAATATTTCTATTTGTGTCCTGCATATTATTATATACCCTTTACTCCATTGTAAGTAACTAACAAAGTAAAAGAAACACGTTTTTAAAACGTGGCAGCAGGAGAGGAAGGACAGTAAGATAAGAGATGACAGGAGATGACGAGGAGAGGAGAGGCCCCATGCCTGGGAAGATGGAAACATGAGTAAAGGTTCAAGGAGGATACTCAGTTCTTTTGTAAAATAAGAATTATTTCTAAATATTTCTAAACATTGGTGTCAGCTAACTAATAAAT
This sequence comes from Anoura caudifer, assembly GCA_004027475.1. NCBI lineage: Eukaryota > Metazoa > Chordata > Mammalia > Chiroptera > Phyllostomidae > Anoura > Anoura caudifer. The sequence goes on from PVKU01003802.1 coordinate 29,906, forward strand.
GAAGAAGAAAACACTTCGGAGTCTAGTCTTTTGTGAATTTTTCCACTTTTTCATGTGAAGTCCTTGCTAAAATCATTTCATGTATGCAGACAGGTTTTTAACTGTCTGAAAAAGCTTCTCAGCTAAGTAGTCTCTGTTTATTTTTATTCATGAAATAAATTTACAATGACTTACCTTTGACCCTAACATATCAGTAATTGGATACAAAGAATATGTCCTAAACTACACCTTAATAATAATAACAGACAGTATTTAACATTTGTTCAGCACTGAGTGAAACATATCATCAAAGTAAGAACAAAGTGAAAACATGAGAGGCAAAGAAGGAAAACAATCAGCCGAATGGGTTCGTTTGGCTGATTAGTTTTTATGAAACTCTTCATTTCCACGTCTCTCATACTTTCTGTGCTTTTAGAGCCAAACCCAAGTGTGCTCAGAAAATTCACAGACTCTCCTGTGTGGACAGAATTAAGAGGCACTACATGTAACACAAAGAGAATCCTTTCCTTAGGCAGTGCTTTGTGATTCCTGCCCTTTTGTTTATGCCTCCCCCAAGGATTTGAAACTATCACAGGTTCTAAATCTATTAGAACAGTAGATTCGCTATGGACAAAGAAGCACATGCAGATCAAACGTCCAGATTTTCTAATCTTTCCTTGATGGGTAACACAGAAGAAACTACATTATCCAAACAGCTAAAAAATACTGGTGCTTCAGAAAGCGCTGGCAATCCCCTCTTTCATATTCTTTTGAGTCAACTAATTAATCATCTAGATAGAGAAATTAAAATATCATTTTTTTTTCCTGTTTCTCACATCTGTTGGGCAGTTTTTGTGTCCTTGACGACTTCAAACAAATTATACAGCCTTCTCCCTTTTTTCCCCTCCACTTTGAGCTCCAGCAGAAGTTTCACACGCAGGGTTGAGCCCCAAGTCCTTCGGTAAAGCAAATGTTTCATTTTCAGCAGAGACCACATATTCCATTCAGACTCATTTCTTTCACTTCTAGATGTAAAGAGCAGCTGTGTCTCCCGAGTTGCTAAAGAAGATCCTATGTACAAAGTTAACAAAACACAGCTTGGACAATGGATTTGATCTCTACAGCAGGGAAGCCGTACTTTTCAAATTCAGCTCTTTCTAGCTCCAACAAATTACAGGTCCCTGAAAAGATGTGGTGACCCTTTTTAAGTGTGTTTGTTGAACAAGCTCAGAGGTGACCATATGATTTAGTGCAGCACAGTAACATTTTGCCAAGCACTATGGTCTAGGATAGACCATCTATGGAGTACAGGCTCCCTCAGTTGGTGGCATTTAGGAGATCCAGGAACTCTGCACAAACTGTATTTATTCAACCACCTTGGACAGATTGACCGGACTGTTTACCCCTCCATCAGGGCTGAATGCTGATGCTCATATGTGGGGTACCTTCTCCCTTCCCCTGACAAGCTATTCTTTTACCTCCACAAAATGATGTTCTTTAACATTTGTTCTTCATTTATTTACTCATTTATTAGTTATCACCCCAGCATATATTGGGAACAATGTACACCAACAAGTGTGGGCAATTTAAATCTTCCAGACACTGCCACTGCTGTGTTTTCCCTATTTAGAATGCACTATAATACAGTGAACCCAATTTAATAAAAAGCATATCATAAAGGAGAACTGCCACTATTATTTCAGGTTCATAGGTAAATTCATGGCTGATAAAATTACACTGTCAGAAGGACTACTAGGAAGACAATTTGAGAGGAGCTAGCTACTAAGTAAAGGGTAATTTGGGGGACTAGAATTTTAGCTATACTAATTCCAAGTACTAGCAACTTGTCTTTATGAAAAATAGGAGCAACAACCAATGCTATTATTATCATACAATATAGGAGCTGTGAAAAACTGGTATAGTAATGTGCCTTAATGAATCATGCCCCTTTTATTATAACCCTTGTATCATTTCTTCCCACACTGATTTTGAACTTGGCCACGTGACTTATGTTGGTCAATGGAACATTGAAAAGTGCATTACTCTGGGCCTTACTTATTCTCTTGGAACGCAAATGCCATGTGAAGAAGTCTGAGTCAGTCTCCTAAAGACACACGGTGTAGCCAATGGGCAGCAACAAGTGCTTGACATGGGAGTGATGCCATCTTACACTTTTCAAACCCATTTGAGCAGCCCAATGATTGTAGTCACATGAGTGACCCCAGCAAGAGTTACAGAAGAACCACCCAGCTGAACTCAGCCAGAGTTCGTGATCCACTGATTTGTGAGCACATAAAATGATTATTGTTTAAGCTACATCATCTTGGTGTGGTTGTAATTTAGAAAGAGATAACTGCTGTGACATCAAACTGTCATGGCCTCCATTTCTTCTCTTAAGGTTTGATTATATTTTTGCTCATATTTCCAATCTTACCAGTCAGTGTCTTCAGCTTCTAGGATATTCTACTCATTCTCCATTGTACCTGTCCTTGGTGTCTGAGATGCTATCAGTTCAATTCAACCCAATTCACCAAATATTTGTTGAACATTTATTCTTTGTCCAGGCTTCTATTAAACTAATAAAGATGCTATCAGCTACCTGTTCACTTAAATGGGCTTTTATTTTGGTCTAGTCTCTTTGTGAATTTATGTTGGACAATACAAGTATTACTGAGTTAATTTACATAAAAACTGTTAATTTATAAGAGAGAACTACAGCCTATCAAGGGAGCTTAATAGATTTGTATGACAATGAGTGTTGGAGAATAGGAAGTGTGCTGAGCCCATGAATGTATAACTATGGGTACTGGGACTGAGGGTTGAAAGGAAAATTAAAAATCTGCAGAAGACCCATGAAAATCAACATTGACAAATTTCATGCCTTTGCTTTATATCTCCAGTAAACCCCCTTCTTTATGCCTTTTCTTATAATTCCTTATGTTATTTACTCATTTATTATTATTGTTTTCTTACACTTTCTTTTTCTTCCAGGCCTATTCTAAATATCATGAAGCTTCAGATAGATAGAAAACTATGTAAAACACATAAATTTTTTTTAAAAAATTCTCACTGGGAAAAGCACAGTAGTCCACTGGCATCTCCTCTACCATAGTGTTTATATCATCATTAGCCACAAAAATCTGGTTAAAAGTGCAACAAAAATAAAGTGGTTGGTGAAGATGAGCCACATGGCTGGACATGCTTCAACAGCAGGCGTCTGGCCAGCCATGTCAACAAATGTGGTCCACATGGCACAGAGTTGTGTAGTAGAAATGGGCCATGCAGTACGGAGAGGAGAAATGGCCAGTCCTCTCTCTCAGTGTAGATGCGGCCCACAAACACACATTGCTTGGCTTCATCAGCACCACCACATTACACAATTTCAGGCAGAATCATCTGCAGTGTAGCAGCTCTATTCTGTCACGGGAATTAAAATTTTACTTTTTCTTACATGTTATGCCTTCTCCTTTGTTTAATTGACCATGTCTACCTAAGTAACTATCGAGAAGGATGATGCTTCTAGGTAGAACAGAGCCCACACCAGGTCCTGCGCCACAGCGCAATGACCAGGTAAAGTGGAGCATTGTCATTTTGAAGGTGGGACAACAAAGTCATTTCATCCCACCAAATATTGTTATGCTTCTTTATGCCCAAGCAAGCTTAGCCACAATAGCTGAAAGCCATTGCAGGTTAGATTGTCTCAGCATGGCAAATGGGAAACAGTTTAGAAACTCTCACAGGAAATTGTAAAACAGCAGTTACAATTCAAAACACAGTATCTTGGTAATCACATCTCTATTAACTGTGTTAGTCTAAGTCTTTAAACCTTTGCAGAAAAATAGTAAAATATTTCCAGATCGTTTTCCTTTTTATGAAAAAAAATAAAAAATTATTTACTCAAGGCAATTTATTGAATCAAAAAATAAATCAAAATCTGTAATAAACTACACTACCATACTGATTCCAAAACAGCAAAACTGGATACACATAGATTTTAATCTACAGACCAAAATTACTTTTAAAATTACTCTAATTTAAAAATATTTTACCTTTTTTATTTACATTTTTCCCTTACCTTCCTCTCTAACTCCATTATTATAGTTAAGTACATGTTTTTTTCTAATAACACTTTATATATTTTGCCCTTTATCATCATCCAAACAATTTTGGAAGTATTTTCTCATTGAATACACACAGAACTGTTAAGTCATTTTTCAAACCGAGGTTTCGCCCATTTTAGTGAGTTGGCCAGACCTACAGCAGTGGCCATAGGGCCCCCAGGTCAGGCTAGATCTCAGCCTTTTCTCCGTAACACCAAGCTTCTTCTCCGCTCTCTGGCGCTTTCCCTTAATGGCCACAGGACTGCTTCATGTAACAGACGCAGGCAGTGTTCGCCATGGGTGTGTCTATGGAGGATGTTTTATTCACATAGGTTCCGTCTCTGTCCATTTTTACTATCTATCTGTATTCCTATGTCTCTCCTCTTTTATAAATAAGTTGTATTTGGAATGCTCAGGTATGGAGACTTTTATAAGAGAAACACATTTGTGACATTTCAAATTTAAATTGTAAACCATGATAGAATAATGTCTTTTTATCTCAGTAATTTATGATTTTTCTGGAACCTGAGTAGATCAGCAATTCTGGAAGATAAAATGAATATATGAAAAGAGTATTCTTTATCTTTATAACTGTAGAAAAGATTTACAAATGGAAATCTGAAAAATACCTAAAAATATATTTGGAGATTCCATGTTATAATTCATTTTAAAGTGTTATTTTTTAGTTAATGTGAATAAAAAATTTCTACAAAATATCCTTAGCATTATTTCTAAAAGTATTATTCTTTCCATAAAACCAGTGATTTTTATAGGTTTTCAAAATATTAAACCAAAATGGCCAGAAACAGCAATAGTATAAATTATTAAAGAAATTGGATTAAAAGATTGAAACAAACTTCTTACCCTAAAAAAGAAAAATATATTCTTTTCCTTTAAGAACATTTTTGCTTGCCTATGTAGAACTGCTCAACAGCTCTGATATACATAATAATATAGAATAAAAGTGTGTACTTTTTCCTCTCTAACATATTATGTATGATAGAACTGTTGAATATGTTATATCTAACATAGCTATTGTTCCTTATACTTAATTTTTCTATCCTTTAGAGGTATTTGAAATCCATAGTAATATAGAAATCATAAAATCACACTAAAGATAGAGTATGCTTGCTAATTCTTTTTATTGAGTAAACTAATTGAAACCTACAAAATTTTCAAGACTCTCAATGATAAACATGAAAATATTTTCTGATAGTAACTTGAATGAACTATGTCATTTAAGCTTTAAATGAGCACAAATATGTAAAATTTTCATGATACTTTATTACTTATAAAGTACTGTTCTAAAAAGAAACCTATTTTTTTAACTGAAAATAAAAGCAAGTACTTAACCCTAGAGTATCTTTTCACCTTTCAACTCTCTTCATCATAGGTGGTTGCCAAAAGGAGATACTCCAGACAAGAGATATGAAAACAGAAACAGATCATAAAAGAGAGAATAAAAAAGTGCTTTCAAAAGATAGGGAAATAAGAAAAGGGGTTTAATGTAAATGTGATATAGTCATGATGATTTAACCCATACATAAGTACACAGGGCAAAAAAAATGGCCACATAAATGTGCTGGGCAAACTTTAAGGATACGGGAAAGAGCCATTTATTGCTCTGTAACCTCAGCAGCAAGCAAAAATTATTTCCTAAATAACAGATTTCCAGTCTTGCTGAATTATTATGTAACAGAGGGGCAATAACTTCCACTGAATTTCTCCCTTGGCTATCTGTAAAATGAACAGCATGTACTAGATCCAGGTAATCTTAGGTGCCATTTTCAGAAAACTGAATCCTTGGAAACTTTCTGTGGAAAATAGAGTTACCAATAGTTCAAGCTTGGAGAGCTTTGATTAATTAAAATCTAAAGAATGAGAAAAAGCAACATCATGGTAATTAAAAAATTTTGATAACACTTTTATTATTTTCCTTTTTACATTCTATCATCTTAAAGAAGTAGATTCTTAGGTCAGACATTTTTCAGAACCTCTATTGCTAGAAGTTAACTTAGATATCAGAAAAAGTTTATCTCACTGAAATACTGAGCTCTCCAAAGAATACTTAAATCTAACAATGTCATAAGTAAATTTTAATATTTGCTTCTATTAGTAATGGGAACAATACTTGGGAGATGATAAATTTATATTGGCTTTTATATTCTTTCATATGTCTATAAAGGTATTTAACCTGATTCAAACATACGAGTTTAGTTAATAAAATCCTTTTTTCTTCTTTCAGTATTTATACAATTTCAAATTCAGTACAACCTATCTTTATGGTGGTAATTTTGTCAAGCATTACAATTTTTGTTTGAGAATTCTAATGAAAATAAACTGTGAAATATAGATTCAGGTAAGTGCACATGTCCTAAATTATTTACATACAGGGTTGAAAATGTAATCATTTTTCCTCTGTAAAGATTTCAACTTGTTTTATAGTTCCATATTGGTACATTGTGCTTTTTAAACAATAATTCAAAAAGCTAGAGAAAATAAAAATTAAACTTAGATCATATGCCTTGTAAATAAAAAACAAAGAAATTAGAGTATTTAACCCAGTAAAAACATTACTATTTTGGTAACTGTTGATCCATCCTTTAAAAAAAAACCCAAATAAATATTAAAACTTTAAACCCCAATATCTAGTTCTCGTCTGAGAAGATAAATTGGGGACATACTGTGGACAACCATATTCCATGTATAATTAACCATTGTTAATATACCACAGAAACTGTTTCTGAAAAATGGAATAATGGAGAAAAATGACAGCAAAGAATATGCTATTTTCAGAGCCGCAGAGGAAGTGAATACTGCTAATCTACCCATTGGAACACCAGGCACACTTTAGGTTCAGAATTGAGACATCCTATGGAGGAAAAGAATTATAAATACAACTAAAAACAAAAAAATTAATTGAAGGATTCTTTATGCATTAGATAGCCCATATTTACCCCCAGGCCAAAAAAAAAAAAAAAAAAGTGGTGGAGGCTGGGGGTGGGGAGAGATGTTTCCTGTAAATAAGTGACAGAAGATGTTGAAAGAAGGCTTAGGATTCAAGTGAGGATACTGGTCCCCTGGAGTAATTGCATTTCTTGGATTTGGAAAGCCCTTATCCTGCCAATAAGACTTTTTATCCACTAATCCTAAGATGAAGCCTTCTAAAGGAAATATCTTACCCCACCCCACTCCACTTCACAGAAGACTGCGAGTTATGGGAGACACTTAGTGAGAGAACTGTCTTCTGTAACGGTAGAGAAAACCTATACCATTCTACAGATAGCCTTTCTTCTTAAAATATGAGTGAGCACAACAATGTATATTAAGAGAATCAATGGCATGGAAAAAAAGATAAAGATAAACAAAAAACCTCCATAGAGATAATTCAAGAAAGAAAAGAATATTTATAAAACCTAATAAATACTCAGAGATTCAGATAGATGTTATACCCATGAAACAGGAATGGGTTACAATGAACACAAAAATAAATTCAAGGTGGATAAGAGATTTAAAATAAGCCGTGACATCATTAAAGTCCTAGAGGAGAACATAAGCAGGAGAATCTCAGATATTTCATGCAGTAACATTTTTGTTACTGATATGTCCCCTAAAGCAAGGGACATAAAAGAAAGAATAAATAAATGGGATCTCATCAAAATAAAAAGCTTCTGCATGGCTAAAGAAAACAGTATTAAAATAAAAAGAGAACCAACTGTATGGGAAAACATATTTGCCAATGATACCTCAGACAAGGGTTTAATCTCCAAAATATATAAAGAACTTACATGACTCCATTCTAAGACAAGCAACCCAATTAAAAAATGGGCAAAGGACTTGAACAGATACTTCTCCAAGGAGGACATACAGAGGATCCAGAGACACATGAAAAGATGCTCAATATCACTAGCTATCAGAGAGATGCAAATTAAAACCACAATGAGATATCACTTCACACCTGTCAGAATGGCCATCATAAACAAAGCAACAAACAACAAGTGTTGGAGAGGTTGTGGAGAAAATGGGACCATAGTGCACTGTTGGTGGGATTGCAGACTGGTACAACCACTATGGAAAGCAGTATGGAATTTTCTAAGAAAACTAAAAATGGGCCTACCTTTTGACCCAGCAATTCCACTGCTAGGATTATATCCTAGGAACCCCGAAACACCAATCCAAAAGAATCTATGCACCACAATGTTCATAGCAGCACAATTTACAATAGCCAAGTGCTGGAAGCAACCTAGGTGCCCATCAGTAAATGAATGGATCGAGAAACTCTGGTACATTTACACAATGGAATTCTATGCAGCAAAAAAAATAGAAGGAGCTCCTGCCCTTCACGACAGCATGGATGGAACTAGAGAGCATTATGCTAAGTGAAATAAGCCAGGCGGTGAGAGACAAATACCATATGATCTCACCTTTAACAGAAACCTAATCAAAAAAACAAACAAACAAGCACAATATAACCAAAGACACTGAAATTGAAAAGGGGCTGATAGTCACCAGAGGGAAGAGGGGAGAGAATTGCAGGGGGAAAAGGGAAGAGTTTGGAGCAACAAGTATAAAGGACACATGGACAAAAACTAGGGGGGTGGAAATGGGAGGGAGGTGGGGAGGGCTGGGGCAGTGGGCTGGGATGGGAGTAAAAGACAGAAAACTGTACAAGAACAACAATTAAAATTAAAAAATTTTTAAAAAGAATGGGTTACAATGAAAAAAGGCTCAATGAGAGACTAAGAAAGAACTCTCAAAAAAGAAAACTAATTGAAAAGAATTTTAATGCAATAAGGAAACAAAATAAGAAAGTCAAGGGAATATCGCAAAATATACAGCAGAAAGACAAAGAGAAAAGATAAATGGGAAAACAAATAATGAAAAAATATATGTATATGCACACACATACACACCAATGTGGGCATCCTAGAAAGAAAGCATGAAGAACGTAGAGGGGGAAAAATTATCAAGGAAATTATGAACCAGACATTCTCAGACTAAATGTAATCACAGGTCTGCAGTTTGAACTTGTATACTGAGTGTTCAGAACATTAAATGATAAAGACCTAGGACTAATCACATCCTTGAGAAATCTGAACACCTTAGTGGAAAAGAAAATCCTAAAAGCTTTCAGAGACAATAATAAGTAATTGCAAGGGAAGAAAAATCAGATTAAAATTAGACTTTTTATCAGCAACACTGGAAGCTAGAAGGCAATAAAACAATGCTTTTAAATGTCCAAAGGAGCATTATTTCCAACCTAGAATTTCCTGTCCAACTCAATAATCAGTCAAATATGAGAATAGAAAGTTAAGACATTTGAATATATGCAAGAACTCAGAAAATATAAACCAAACCACCTTATATTTCTCAGAGAGTTAGCTGAAGATACACTCCAGTAAAGTGTGAAGGTAAACTATAGATCTAGCCAGAAGAGTGGGCGGTCCTGAAGAATGGTGATACAGTCTGCCTTAGTGAGGAACCAGGCAGAGCATAGGAGGAGGGAGGGTGGGCTTCATAAAATATGAAGAGTTGCTCCAGTATAAAAATAATTAAGAGCATGGATAACCTTTAGGATTCAATAAAAGCTAATTATGCCAAAGAGGGAATCAAAAACTTTACTGAATGTTAAAAAAAAATTTTTTACATGCCCTGGCTGCTGTGGCTCAGTGGATCAAGTGCCAAAACATCGACAGTTCGATTCCCAGGCAGGGCACATGCCTGGGTTGTGGGCCCAGTCCCCAGGAGGGGGCGTGTGAGAAGCAACCACACATTGATGTTTCTCCCCTTCTCTTTCTCCTTCCCTTCCCCTCTCTCTAAAAATAAATAAATAAAATCTTTTAAAAATTTTTAGAAGACATTCTCAGACTAATTATTAAATCAACCAAAATGTAGTCATTAATGAGATATATAAACAGAAAATTCATTTTATTTTGATGCTAGCAACATTGTTCTATTGGCTTGGAACACTGGGTCTGAAGAGATGTAAATGTAACCTTAGATAACTGGCCCAGAGGGAACAATATTTACAAAATCACAATACTATACATGCAATTGTTGTATGCATGTGTACATGTATAATTATTGGTTCTCAAATCTTAGGTTAACACAGAAAGAGCCCTGAACTCTTGACTCTGATTACAGGATAAAATGCAAACACTAACAACCTTCCAGTGTGCAGGTAAAAACGGAGCTGACAGAACGCAGGGTGTGGCAGAGAGGGCAAAACCACCTCGGCTTTCACTTTGGGGAAGTAAGAAATATTGTAAAAAGTTGGTGAAACAAAAAACACAAATTTTAGTGTATTTTTAATGTTATATATAACACCAATAAAAACATGTAAATATATTATGTAATTAATATATAACTAATAAATACTGAGAATAGGAAGAGAAAGAAAGCAATAAGCAATGATCTAAATATGTGACTTTAACAGGAGGTGGTCAATGGATATAGAATAAAATTGATAAATCAAGAAATAAAATGTAAAGAAATATTATCCAGAAATATGAAGACAATAATCAACAGAAAATCTAAAAATGAAAACAGTTGACTTTGACTCTGTGGAATGGGCCTGGGGATGGCTAACTGATTCTTTGAATGGTGTGTCCCCTGTACTGTCTGTTACAATGGTCACATGTCACTTTGTTAAAGCTGTTTTTTTCAAAATGAAATAAATAAAATCATACAGATTTTGCTTCGGCATAAAAAGAACTGTCAAGACAATATAATTCTGGACTGGTCCACCTGCTTGAGAAACTGATCATACCTACTACTTCCTGAGCACCTACTTTGTGCCAGACAGGATGCTAACTTAGCATTTTATGCTCCTTGTTTCCAAAGATCACTAGGGAGACATTATCATGCTCATTTCACAGATTTGGCAACTGAGCTTCAGGGAGTTTATGTAATTGATCCAAGGTAACAAAGGGGTTGAGTGGTAGAGCTGAACCAATTCCAAAGCAGAAATAAAATTTAAAAGTAAAATGAGAGAGGTCACGTTAGATCATCCCTTTTAGAATATTTCAAGTCTGACATTCTCTGATCCTACAAGCAGAACAAGACCAAAGTCTACTCCGTTTTCCATGTCAACCTAAATATCCATCCAAACATCCAAAGAATGTGGATGACTAGATAGGTTTTTATTTCCGGGGTGGGGCAGGAGTCCAAAAGGTTTGTTATCCAGCACAGGTGCAGGGATTTACCCTTGCAGACCCTTCCTACATCTTGTGTGTTTGCATCACATTTTTATATATATATATATATTACACAATTAACATCATCCTGAACCTCTAACATTTCTGCATATAAAAATATTACACTGTTATAGTATAACAGTAAATCAAACGGGTCCCTTTATCAAAGCTTAGTTTATGTTTATTTTAAAATTGTTCAAAAATCTACTCAATGTGGTTAGATTTTACAGCTCTTAAAAACAAGCTCCAAATGTACAGATATTTCATAACATTCCTATCAGCATATAAGAGCTTCTTTCACAGCTGGCACAGGGTGTCCTTTCTTCTGTCTATGCTGAATCAGTAGGAAGCTCCTTAGATCTCCTTTTGCGAACATTTTCTCTCCTGGCAGTGGGTAGTCACAAAGGGGACGCTATTGATCTGGCGCTGAAGTGAAAATTTCCACACGATGAGATAGCTAACATAAGCACAAGTTCAGGCAGGAAACCAATGATTTTATTAATTATTGCTGGTCTTGTCATTATACAAAAATACTCAGGCCAAAGGGAAAAAATACAGAATGTGTGTGTGGTGTGCGTGTATGAATGAGGAAGGGAGAGAGAAGAGAAAGGAGACAAGGAATGAGAATGAATGCCATCCTGTAGACACCCCACCAGCACTCACCAGAGGAAATCAAGTTGCCGCCAGTTTGGCTGGGGTTCAGCGCCATCTGCATAGTATTTAAAAGTGAGAGCCAAACCCTGAGCTATTTTATTGGACTTAGTAAGGAAGCTCTCCAATCTATATCTGAAACTCAACTGTTCCAGCTTCTGAGCATCACTAAAAAGAGCTTACAGAGGTCAAGGAACTTAAAAACAGCATGAGGAGCCGCTTAGCAGTCCATATAAAACTGGGAATCAGTAGCCTAAGCATTTGATGAGACCACTTAGTCTCTAACAAACAGTGGGAAGATCCTGAAGCAGTTCTTGGGGAGAAACATATGACATAGAGGGTAATAATAGTACTAACATTTATTATTACGGAGTATGTACTCAGAGCCAGGTACTGCTTTGAGGTTTTTACATTCACTAATTTATTCTATCCTCTCACTAACCTAGTGTGGTATTATGATTATTATTATTATTATTATTATGACCCACAATTTGCCAATGAGTTATCTCCTAGGAGAAATTCCTGGGATATAAATTTTTTCTCAATGTTAGTTTTCAGTTTTTGATCTCTCAAAACCCAACGCTCATTTTTGCTCCCACTGGACTCAGAAGTATGCTAATGTGATTCTGAGTTTCTTTCAATATCCATGAAGCATTTAAAAAAAAACATAGATTCTTTTTAAAATAACAGATTAAGATTTATCTAGATATAGTTAATAGTAATAATAGCTAACATTTATTGGATGCTTTTTAATGCCAAGCTCTGCTTCTTACATAATATACTATATTAATTTCTGCCACAAACCTGTAAGGTAAGTGCTATTCTAATGCCCAACTGCAAATGAGAAAACTAAGGCACGAAGGTAGGTCACCTGCCTGAGATCACAAGGCCAGCAAGTAAACAAACAGGCAGTACTGAACCCAGGACGACCGGCTCTTGAGTTTATGCTATTGTTCTGGTATCTATCGCCACCCTCAAAAATTAGTGGCTAAAACCAACAATTAATATTATTTCTCCCAGTTCTGTGGGACAACTACACTCAGTAAGTGCTCTCACTTGGGGTCTCACAAGCAGTTATAATCAGATGGCAGTTGGGGCTGGAGTCAAATGAAGACATAACTGGGCTGGACATCGAACATGGCTTTTTGCTCGCAAGATTGGTACCTCAGCAGGTATGGCTAGAACAGGGGCTGACCATCCTCACGCTCCATCTCCACATGGTCTATCAGTCTGGATAGCCTGGGCTTCCACATGGCATTGTGGTCTCAGATAGTTGGATCTGGCTTTCCCCTATGTGAGCAATCCAAGAGACTCAAGAAGAAGCTAGAAAGCTTCAATTTACCTAGCCTTGAAGGTCATGCAGCATCATTTCTCTACATCCAATTGGTCAAAAGTAAGTCACAGGTGCCACCAGATTCAAAGGAGAGGATTATACAGGAGTATAAGTATTCACTGGAGCTCTGTCTTTGGAGGCCAATGCCATAGCTCTTAACTACAATTATTTGTTGCTTATACTGTAAGAGATTTAAGTCCATTTTCAAAGAGGAAAAACAATGCTACTGAAAATAAGTACACAGGAAACCCTTTCCAAAATAATTGTCTTTTTCTACAAGAGAAATCTGCAGAGATGGCACTGTGTTACCTCAAGATGATATTAGTGAGAGGAATTCCAAAAATGTCTTGAAAGATTCTAAGCCTCATTAGGTAAGATAAAAATTTGCATTTTCCTTATTCCTCACTCTTTAGAACAATGTTGAAAGTCTCCCTAGAATGCTGGCATTTTCCTGCTTGAGTTCTTGTCCTAGCTCTGCTAATTTGCATTGACCAAGTCACATTGCTTCTCAACATTTTCCATGTCCTTCAAAATTTATATTATTCTTCTCTGCCATGGAATCAGTGGTAGGATCAAATGAGATTATGCACAGGAAGTTACTTTGAAAACTAAAAGGCAAGGCATGTCTCCTTTTTTGGAACTTGCCATTGGTGGATTGTTGGCAGGCTACTGGATTGATGTATGTCTCCTCTACTGTGCTGTAAGCTCCATAATACCAGGAACCATGTTGTGCACTGCAGCATCCTCACTGCCTAACAGCACTGAGCCCCTGGTTAAGAAGACCATATGCTTTATTGTCCAAGCAGGAACACTTCCAAGAGTGAAAGGGGTCTTTCTAAATAATTATGTTATAAACCAACAGATGTAAAAAGAACATATGTTCATCCTACCGTAGTAGACACTCAATAAACATTTGTTTGATATAAATATTATTTTTTATAAAAGATTTTATTTATTTATTTATTTTTAGAGAGAGAGGAAAGGAAGGAGAGAGAGAGGGTGAGAAACATTGATGTGAAAGAGAAACATTGATCAGTTGCCTCTCCCATGCATCCTGACTAGGGATGAAACCTGCAACTCAGGTACATGCCCTGACTGGGAATCAAACCAATGACCCTTTGCCTTGTGGGACAATGCCTAACCAACTGAGTCACACCAGTCAGGGATAAATATTATTTATGTAACTTATTTTTATTGTTTATTTTCTCATTATCAATCTCATCATTCTCCCTTATCCCATTCTTCCCTCCCTGTCATCCAATTTTATCTTTATTTCAAAATAAAGAACTAAAATTGTATCAAATCTGTAATGACATATTGATTCTTTCATTAAATTATCACTACTCTGAATGTGAAGCTACCTCCCAGGGATTAGAGTTACATTTTATTAATTCCAAATATAATTGCTTAGTGCCTACTATTTAATAAGCTTTGTCTCACATGAGCTAGGCAGCAGTGACCAAAATAAGCAAAATTCCTGTCTTCAGAGAACTTAGATTCTTGTGAAGTTAGACAGACAATATTCATACAAGTACTACAATCTTGGGTTGTGGTAAATTCTGCGAAGAATATAAAATAGGAATACTTGATAGTCAGTGATGCAAATTTTAGAAAAGAAAGTCTAGAGAAAGGAGATATTTAAGCCAAAATTTTGATGAATAAAAAACCCAAGCATAGGAAGGGCTGGTGCAAGCGCTTAAAGCAGAGAGAGCAGTAAATACAAAAGCCTGAAGGAAGATGAGTTGGTCCGTACACTGCAGAACGGAGAGGTCATGGGGCCAGGGCCTAGTAAGCAAGGGGGCGAGCGGTGCAGTCGTGGTTGGAGAGCGCGGGCCTGGAGGTCAGACAGACCCACATCAGAACTGCTGACTCTCCTCAACGCAGTGGCATGACCCAGGCACAGTATTTATACTCTCTGAGTCAACATTTTAGGGTTGATGTGAGTGAGGATTAAATAAGAAAAATAAACAAAAAGGGTCCTACATATAATAGATGCCATAGGAACAGAGGAAGTTATAGTTACAAAATTACCTTGAGTTTCTTGAATGGATGCTCTTAAAATAATTCATAAGTAGATGTAACACTAGACATGAAAATTATAACTAATATCATCTGTAAGATTTTTTTTGTTTTGTTTTCTGTACACCATTCCCTGATGGTCACTGAAAATTCATGTATGTATCTAATCTGAATCTTTAATCTGCCCTGAATATTGGGCAGAATAAAGATTGAGATACATCAGTTACTGTTTCAGAAAACTCCTCAGGCATCCCAGGCCTTGCGTCCTTCACCTGTTTCCTAATCCCCTTTTCTCAGTGGCCCTTACACATCACTATTAATTCACCCACTAACAGAACCAGTGCTCAGGCACCAGGTTCCCTATCCCCTTTCTAACCCTCACCACATCCTACTCTGTATCTTTCATAGAATAAAACACTCCTGCTTCTAAAGAAATCTCAGCTAGTCAGTGCCTGCTGAAAGGGATTAAGCTTTCTAGTTAGAACTTGTCCTTTTGTGCTTGTCCTGAGCTGCACCTGTTGTGCAGGTGCCATTCCAGCCACTCTTCACTGAAATGGACAGCGTATGAAGTCCTTTGTGCAGCTCTGCAGGTGCATTAATTACAGACTACCTGGATGCATCTAGAACACTTGGCAGTAGCAAAGCTGTAGTTAATGTTCTGTTAAGCAATGTCTCCAATCGTGGGTATTTTGAGAATTATAAGAGACCTTCAGATGACAGCTTAGTATATAATCCAGGAGTCATCTGATCACCCCAATTGTGTCCCTACTCAATTTTGTTGCAAAATAAACCTTTTTCTTTGATAATAATTCTTCAAAACTGATCATAGGTGTCAGCCTTGGAAAAGGGTATGAGAGAGTTATATTTACTGCCATGAAAATAATCTCTAGTCAGGGAAATTTCATTAGCATTACTGAAATGTTGGCTCTTGCATGGATGTGCCCGCAGCTCTTCTCTGAAGCCAGGAATCCCTAAGGCATTTTCTTACTTTGATTTCAAATGTGGAAAAACTCAGTACTGCCAATGATTACATTTTTTTAAAAGATGAATCTAAGTGGATTTTTCACCAAGTGCATAAGAAACTGAAGCAATTTAAATGACCTGTGTTGAAAATTAAAAAGCACTCATGTGGAAGAATAAGCCTGTGGATCTCTCATTTGAAAAAGAATAAAGGTAATTAAATCATCCTTTTTTAGTTAGTCCAAGGAAAACCCACTAAGATGAATCCCAGTTTGCCAGCTCATTAGGTAAAAATACATAAAGGTGGTCAGGATTATCTCAGCTTTCTTGAGACCAGGGTAAGGGAATGAACCAATCAATATACAGAGACCGGTCTGGTACCTGCACCTCCAGCTTCCCTTGGAGAATACTATCTCTGCCTAGGGATAGCTTATTTTCCTAGCCTTACTTTTATTTAGGTAGCTGATAATGGTTTTCAAGTGATTCCTTGGCTCGTGGAGGAAGAAGCAGGTGACCGCAGGAGCTGGGGATTTTCTTACCAGAAGGAAAAGAAACTTGAAGAATGGCACTGTCATCATCACCAGTTCCAGAGAATGTGAGTTAGCTGTTATGTAATGAAATTCATCTCGCACTAACAATAAGGAGTTATCAAGAAAGGATAGACAAAAGAAAGTTTTTTATTATAGGAGACCATTCTGTGTGGCGTGGGCCCAGCTCCCACTCAGAGATGCACAGGACCCACACCCATGGATAGGTTCTCCCATGGGGAATCAGGCCTGCACTGTACCTAGACTGCTATGAGACTTGCTTTTGCTAAAACTCCCTCATCCTGAATTGAGGCAGCAAACATTTACTGCAAAGTAACTTCCTAAAATCCATGCTAAACCTTCCAAGGACAAGTGTAACCAGTTCAACCACTTTTCCCTTTCCATTTACAAATATCCCTCTTCTGTGATGTGATTAGCAGCATCCTCTCCTTTGTTTTCTGTAAAAGGTAATCACCTAAAGCAAACCTGTGCATAGTTACCGAGGACCTTCATGTAACGTGCCCAGAAAAACAACAAAAGCTCATCGAAGCAAGGGCCAAGGCTTTTGGTTGCTCATGAGAGTGAAGCCGCCCGCCCTTTTTCTCCACAGGATTCGGCAGCCCAAGTGAATTTCTTTTGTCTCAGCTATAACACCATGGACCCCATGAGGCAGGGTCCGTGACATTTTATGGCTGTTTTAGTAGTTCCTCCAAGTTTCCTCATTGGGCCATTAGTGATGAACAAAAATAGCAATGTGAATATGAAGAGGGGTAAAGCAGAGAAAACAAGAAAGGAGTTATTATGAAGAGAAACAAGCAGACCTGTGCTAATACTTAAATTTTATACTCATTAAAGACAAGGTCCTTTGCTTGTCCCTCCATGGTCATTGAATCCAAAGGACATAGCCCAAGTCCCATGAGAAAAAAAAATCTGCCTTCATCTCTCTCAGCTTATTTAAAAATCCCGTCACCAGGACTAGAAAGAGTGTGATGGTAGGTTTTCCATTTACCTCTGGACTCACAGAATCACAAATACAAGGAAAACATTTTTCTTCAAGTTAAACTTCTAAAGTGTCCATCAAAAACCGTGACCCTATTCCCTAATCATGAGTATCTACAGGATGGAGGAATTGTGGGATATTCTCCCAGGAATGGCATCTCAGCCCCGGTCGAACTCTCTATCGCCCCCGACATGTACAATGTGCCCTGAGCTACAACCCCTGAGATCTCTCTTCAGAACTAGAATGTACACTGAGCCCACCGCCTTGTCAGTCGGCCCATTATGGCACAAACAGACCTCCAGATTCTCACGCTTCGACCCTTGGAATCATTTTGGAGACACTGCTCCTCTTCTTCATGGAGGATTTAATTCCACGTACTGCAATGAATATGTATTGGTCCCTAATAAGTGCATGAGCTATAAAGCTAAATAAAAGAACAATCCTACCTTCAAGAGACTCAGAATGTGGTGTGAAAGAAAGACACATATGCAAGTGACAGCACAAGTTGGACTAAAATCAGTTTGAGCGTAGACAGAAAGAGTGAAATGACTGAGGAGTAGAGTTTCAACAGGCAGAATGTGAGGGAAAGCATGCGAAGCAACTGTGACAACATGAGCACAATCAAATATAGTGAGTGTATTCAAGGAAATGAAAGCGATCTGTACGTGGAATGGATGGTGGAATGTGGTCCGAGGGGAGGCTGGAGAGCTGACTCACACCCTCTACCTACCAGCACAGATCAACAGTTGTGATACTGCCCGCACCCTGTATTCTTTAAAAATGTTTCTTGTATTCCTATTGCCAGAAGATTTTTCAGTCAGTTCATCTCTTCATGTTTGATCTGTTTTAATTAGACTCTAAATCCTGAAGGAAAAAAAGAAGTATTTCTTCTATTTTTGTGTTTGTATTCCACATAAGAACGAGTATTGTATACAAAAAGCAGTTTTTACTTCTCAGTGATTCTGGATTGCACTGGGTGCACTCTTCCACAGGCTTACAGGTGATTTTCTTCACAAATAAAGATGCCAGGAGAGAAGTCAACATCACTGCCACCAAGGTCGGGGCAGGGGGAGGAACCCAATTTTTGGTAAATAGAAGGAGGCCTAGAAGACTATAACATTCATGATTCCTTGATTATCAGAAAATGGGGGGAATATTAAAGTGCTAAAAAACTCCTACTGCCCGTTGTGACAATCATCTCAAACTAGAAACAATGGATCATGAAGTCCAGTTTCAAGATCTACTGAAAATCATCAGACTAAGATATTTTATTCCTTTTTTATCTCCTCCTACAACAATATTTCACAGTTCAAGTTTGTCTTTACTTGTCCTTTTTACAATCTTTTTCACAATTTTAAATAATGTAACATGCATTCTGTGGAAGAGAAAAAAAAAGACAGGATAGCACCAGATTTACTCTGACCTTTTTAAGGTTCCAAATTTAGTTAGTTAGCCATTTCTATCCTCTGCGCTTTTCAGAAGCTCGTGTGCTAGAGAAAACTAAAAATGGCACACCCCTCCACAGCACCAGCATTTAAAAGGTTAAACGGTTTATTTTTATCCCACTAAGCAGAGAATTAAAACTCCAGTGCCATCGGGCTTGCTATGACAAAGATCACAGCAAGAATCTAGAAATTCATTCTTAACCCTTTTCCGCCTATAGTCCTCAGATATCCCTCTGGGGGTCGGTGAGGGGGGTGCTCTTCCCAGATTTTACAAACTGTCAAACTGTGACTCTCAAAATTGGTCACAAAGCAGCAGGGCTGCTACCTTTGTTCCCCAGAGTTGATCACCTCAGTCTGCAGGAGCCCAGAGTGCAGGATTCAAAGTCCCTGAACATGGGACTGTCACTGGCAACAAATGAACTCCACTCCATGGGCTGCTTCAGGAGCATATGATTTTTGTATATAGGGCAGTTTTCCCTCAAATGATCATTCTGATTCGGCTTGATGGACGGCTTCCTTTGTGATCAGAAATAACATTTTCGGCAATATTGAGTGAAGCAAGAACCAGACTCACAAACCTTTGGTGTAAAGAGGCACAAGGGCATACACAATAGGAGCTTGGGAAGTACCTACTGTACCATTTATAAGGTGTATGTTTTACTTCTCTCTCTCTCGCCGCTCTCTCTTTCTCAGATTAACTCCAACAATGGCCCTTCTAAATTCAAAAAGGGCACACATGCAAAAATGAAAATCCCACCCATAGATGGTGGAGGCTTTGTCTTGTCACCTGTGAATTAGGCAAGTATGAGACTTCTTCTGGTTCAAGAGAAATGAAGTCACCAAGAGGCAAGTCTCAGCAAAGCAAGGGAGCATCCAGCCATTCAACAGCTTTGATCCTTCTTTCCCCTCCTCAGGACTACTCTCAATTTTCAACCAAAATAGCCATGGCTTGTCTTTTCTTACCCATTGCAAAACCTGCTTTGAGAACACATAATGGGTGGCATAATTTGCAAGCATGAGAAAAGTGAACTACCCACTCTCACAAAACAAAGAAAGCCCACTGGGCTGTTAAAAATTGAAAGAATTAAAAATGGAGGTTTTTGTTTCCAATAGGAGAAGGCTGGCTTTGGCCTTCAGAAGCACAGTTGAAGCTTTTGTGACCTGCGCTCTGAGAGCTGACCTGGAAAGCATATGTAGGAGGTGTGGTGAAAACACAGGTCTTACATAAAGAAAGTCACTGCTTATGTAAAACTGATGCTCTCTGGGGTCCTAAAACTACACCTCTATTCTCAGAAAATGAAAATGTAAGTGATAATAATGCGTTACATTCCTTGAACGTATCAGCCTTACAAAACCACACTAGCCTAGGTTTTTAAAATGTATTTGCTCTCTTCAAGGGATTTTCCTGCATAATATAAAAGTTCTCCTTTTTGCCACCTTTAGAGCACAAGAATGATGAGAACACAGGGGAGTCAAATCTTATGTGAAGTTAAATTCTAAATTCAGCATGCAAGGTAAAGAAAATTACATAGTCAAAATTACCCTTCAAAATTCCTCAAATTATCCATAAAGTAGAGTATGCATGTTTTTGTATATACAACATTATACAGTAATTTTTATTCTTGCTAAAATGTGGGAACTTCCACACTGGATTAATGCAAGGAATAAAAGGAAAATCTACACAGCTCTCTGGGCATTCAAAATAGGAAAGGTAGGAAAAGATAGAGAATTATAAATCTTTCATTTGCTTGCATGGTCGTTCCAGTCTCTGTTAATACTTAGCCTCAGTAACCTTAATACATGTTAATAGAAATTTTTTTGGTGAGCATTAAATAAAATTCATCAAGTCAAGTCACACCCCCAAAATTGCACATGTAGGCTTGATGTGACTCTCCTGTAATCAGTTATGATTTTTCAATCCTAATCATTTTATAAATGTATCTGCATCCATTATGTTATCTGATCCTTATTAGGTCACAGGGACAGGTATGAGCATTCCCCATTGTAGATGAGAAGACAATCTGGAGTTTAAGCCACTTGTTCAAGGTCACTATGATCATTAGGGACAGACAAGGAATTCAAACCAGATCATCTCTCCAGTGTAATGGCTCTTCCAAAGGGCCCCACTATTCAGCAGGCACTTGACACAGAAATGGTACACCTGTACTTGGAGGACTGTAAAATGGGAAAAAAAAAAAAAAAAGGGAAAGAGAAAGGGAGGAAAGGCATAGCTGTGATCACTCACTTTGAAATTCACTTTGAGTGAAATTCACTTTGAGTGAGATGTGTGAATAAACAAAAAAAAGACAGTTTTTAAAGGAGTTATGGATAGTTTCTGAGAATTCTAGGAAAAAAGGTGGAAATAAAATCCTCGTCATCTGGCAATGTTGGGACCTTCTGTTACCTAGGAAGATTTACCCTGACACTAACCACAGCTGAAACACAATT
The DNA here is from genome assembly GCA_004027475.1 of Anoura caudifer. NCBI lineage: Eukaryota > Metazoa > Chordata > Mammalia > Chiroptera > Phyllostomidae > Anoura > Anoura caudifer. The sequence goes on from PVKU01003802.1 coordinate 51,564, forward strand.
TTTTCCCTCACCCTAAATACTTCAGAAAATATATCAAGGTGGAGGAAAAAAAGAAGAATGAAAAACGAGGAGGAATAGAAGAAAAATGCAGTGATATACCTTCAGGAGTCATTTCCTCAGACTGGAGGTGACTTAAATCATTCTCTCCACTCAAGTCTTCTCTAACCCAACCCCCCCCACACAAATATGAAATAACTGTCCACAATTAGATTAAGGAAGTGTGGAGAAATGGGATTTTGGATTATTGAATAAAAACAATAAAAATGATGTTTCTTACTCTCATTCCCATAGTAAAGCAGAAAAATTAGTCATACCCCAAGAGCTTTTGGAATAATAGGACAAAACTGTGTTTTGATTTTTTAAAAAATGAAATAAATATTTATCACCCAAATAAGAATATATATTTTAATAAATATTAACCTGGACTTGAAAAGATCCATTGAATCTCACAAGTAAATGGTAACCATTTATATTTGTAAGGAGGCAAAGAATTTGTTACTTTATCTGAGTGCTTCAATTCCCACTGACAAGCAATTCGGAGAAAAGGAAACATAAATGAAAATGGTGAGAGTGGAACAGGGGAAGGGGAATCAGCAAGAGGAGGCCAAGACAGAGAATTCTTAGGGAAGTGGTTAGGGAAAATTCTACTGTGGTGAACCTTTAAGAATTTAAAGAATTTTTTAAGAATTTAAAAACATTTTAGGTGCAAAACTGTCTTCTTCCTGAAAAGCCCTCCCCACACCACATCTGACAGATCAGGTATGCCAGCAGGGATGCAAATGGTGACCTTGGATGTTCAGTTCCTTCCTGTTTGTGTAGCACTGGACAGGTTGCCAAAACCTCTGTGTTCTCAGTTTTCTCAGGTGTAAAACAAAGATATAATACCCGTTTTACAATATGTTATTGGGAAAATTACATGCACAAATACCTACAGCAGTGCATCCTATCAATGTAACTACCTAAAAAACAGAATGGAGTTCTATAATGTTCAATGTGCGTCATTATTTGACTTCCTTTCTGTCACTTAAATATCTTCACTGTCTCCCCACCCCACTGTGTGTGTGTGTGCAGTGTGTGTGTATTAGGTAGAAGCTAAAGTCTGTTCTCTCTGTGAGTGCTCTGTACAGAAAAGTTTTTGGTTGAAATCAGTAAGAGCTGAGTTTCTCATCGTAGTTTTCCAAGTGTAGGATAAAAGAACTAGAAACATAGGGGCAAAAATTAGCACCCATTCCTTCATTTAATCAGAAAATATTAATTGAATACTCATTATTCTGGTGAGGAGGTAAAACAATGAACAAAAACACAAATTCCCTTTCCCCATGTAACTTAGATTCTAGTAGGTAAGAAAGATAGCAATATATCAAAATACAAAATAATGTCAGGTAATACTAAAAAAGATAAAGAGAACATTTTGAAAGAAAATCAGAGAAAAATGACTTATTATAAATCATGGAACAATGATAAGTATTTCCATTCCATGGACTTCTCATGTGAAAGGGAAGAAATCAAAAGACAATGGAACAATATTTCTAAAATGCTAAAAAGAAAACGACTGTCATTTCAGATTCTTTATCACAAAAATAACCTTCAAAAATAAGGGTGGCTAATCTGAGAAGGCTACATACTCTATGACTTCAATTATATGACATTCTGGAAAAGGCAAAACTTGGACTCAGTAACAACGATCAGTGGTTGCTGGGGGTGGTAGTGAAGAGATGACTAGACAGAGAGCAGAGGACCTTCAGGAAAGTTACGACACGCTGTTTGACACCATAATGATTGGCATCTGTGGTTACTCATTTGTTCCAACCATTTCGTGAACAACACCCAGATTGAACCCATAGATAAATATGAACTTTGGATGATTGTGATGTGTCAATGTAGAATCATCCTTGGTAAGACGCAAGGATGTCATACATGATACCTAACAATGACATTTTTATCTCATTTGATTTTTATAACAAACTTAATAAATTACAGACTTGCATTCCTGGGAGTGGGAAGAGGGGAAGCATACTCCTGGCTAAAGTATCAGGCCATAGTACATATTTAATCATTGTGTTCAATGTATTGATGAATTCTAATTTAAAAAATAAACAATGAAAGCCACAATGGTTACAGGACTCTTCTAAGGCCTAAGAGGCCAAAATAAACAGAGCCAGTCTTGAACACAGTCTTCTGATTTCTATACTAATTAGCTTTCCACTGTTCCAAACTACCCTGGGATAACATAAGACTGTCAGGCGCAGTGAGTTATCCTAAAGGAACCAGCTTAACTTCCCAGGCTATTCCTAAGTACTTCTTCCACTGCTGATCTAGAGGAAAGTACAAGGCATGTGAAAGTCTAGGGTAGATCGGGAGGATGAAATTCAACCAATGATCTAACAGAGCCATATCCTAGAGCAGTGGCTTCTTAAAACTTTTGGACCGTCACGCACTGGTAGATATGCATTGTCTTAATCACCTCAGACCATTATAACAAATGTCAGAACTGAGTGACGTAACCAACACACATTTATTAGGGCGTCAACGTATGAATTTTAGGGAACGCAAAAATTCAGCCTATGGCATACACATTACAACACATTCAGCATTTATAGACACAGAGATACAACACACACAATGAAACAAGTTTAATGAACCAATACTTGTGCTCACTGATATATATTTGCTCTAACTTATAAGAAAGAAACACTGATATTTTCTAGCCTATTCTATTATTGTTTATACTGGTAGCAACAAATTAATGTGATTTCACAACTCTAGCAGAGAGCAATCTGAAGTGGATAAGATTTTTGTTGAGAGATTAATTCCCTGCTCTTTTTTCTCTTCTGCTTTCCAAGTTGAAGGCAATTTTTAACAGGTTATGGGATAGCTCATAATCACAGTCATAACAATGCAGCGCCCCCTCCATTTATAAAATGCTTTACACCCTTCTGAATGTTGACTCCTGCTTTCTTTCCTATGCCACGTGGCCAGCCCGGTGATTTAAGCAGAGAAATGCATTATTTAGATTTGATAGCTTAAGAAATTAAGGTTAAAAACATTAAATACCTTGACCAAAGTCACAGAGTCAATCGGCAGCACATCTGTAACCGGTAGCTGTTCTGCCTCCACATCAGTACTCTTAGCTGTGCCTGTCGCCAAAAAACAACACATAAGAGAGATTTACTGAATTCTGTCTATCACACTTCTGGGAGACCCAAAATGAAGGAAATACATAAGGTATCATAAAGGGGCAAAAAGGATCCTGGTTGGAAGTCAAAGGAGTGGAGAGAGGCATTTGAGAAGTAAGTAAACACCAACTAAGGGATAATAATATATGTGTGTACGTATACATATAAAGTAGGATAGCTTCTCAGTGAGAACATTTAAAACAGTAAGTTCTTATCCTTACTTGCTATCTAGTTTATGTGAGACTAGCATCCAGACCTAAAATTGATGTCTTTGTATTAATTACCAAGTTAATAGAGGCCTGATTTCCGACAATAAAACATGAAAAGAAAAGGTTATTCAAAAATAATCTTGCCTTTGTTTAAAACCAGGCCTTCATTCTCCTCCGTATCATGAGAAACATTCCCTCAGGAAATTAAAAATCGCCCACCATTGCGTGCCTGCCTTACAACCACGTGTGTGGCTATCGGTTACAATTACAGAAGCACTGAAGATTAGAAGACAAAGGCTTAACTGTTTTAAGAGACAAATTTATTACCTGTAAAAACATAGGCTATCTCCTGTTATTCATACACACCTTTCAGATCCTAGGTAAAGTAGCTGGTGATAACAAAATAAGCCTCTATTTAAATTGAATAATAGTAGAAAGTTAACAAGTACCGGTTCCTGATTTAAAAAAAGAAAACAAACAAACAAACAACAACAAAAAAAAAAAAACAAAGAGAAGCACATGTGTTTTCCTCACACCACTGTCTAATGTTTTTGGAAAACTCACGTACAACAGTGATCTACCCTAGGAGCTTTCTGCGTTGCCAGCCTTGGCAAAGCAGCTTCTCTATAAGATTTATCAAGTATAAAGTTGGACTGCTTCTGTAAAAAATGAACTAGTCTGGAAATGCAATAATACCAATCATAAAGTTATTTCAAGGAAGGTTTTAAGAATGTGCATTGGAAGCCAGTGGATGGGTCAGAACTTGAGAGCTACCAGGAAAAAATCTTGCATTAACAACAAACAGTAGGAAACCATTTCAAGGTGATTTGAGGACAGCACTTTGGAACTGATTTTAAACAATGAAAACCAAATTCAGTGTCTCCATATGGAAAAAAAGAGATTTAATTGGAAAAGCACTTAACATTGTATGCTACATTATAAGAGTTATTTGTTGCACAGTTTTTATTATTTTAACTAATCTCTTCATATAATCTTGCTCTGTGTTTTCCCTAAGTACAGACAAGAAGATTCTGTTATTTTAGCTTACTCGGTGGCTCTGAGATTGTTCATTGAGATCACATCACATCTTACCACAGCTGTTGGCAATGCCTTGCCTAAAATAAACAGATTTCATTTCTTCAGTATAGAGTTTAACTAATTTATTTTACCAGGGAACCTAAATGTCCTTTTAAAAACCTGAAAGGTTTTAAATCTAAGTTACATGAGTATGCCAGTCTCTAATGTATTTCTGTAGGGTTAAGAAAGGGGCATGAATAGCTATAATACTATTTACACATACAAGCTAGGTTTTGAAACTAATGAATATCCTGCATTCCACATTCAATTTCTAAGTTTCCACCATAAAAACTGTTATACCAACTGGAAACTGAAGGACTTTCATTCACTGTCCACAGGTTTCAGTCAGGCTCCCTGCCTCTGTTTCCAGAGCCACCACAGTGCACCACCCTGTTGCCTGATTGGTTCAAAGCTGGACAGATAACTCAGCAAAGCCAATCAAAGGGATTATTGCTGGAATGTTAGGAACAGGGCACTCTTTTTTGTTTGGTTGGTTGGTTGTTCTTCCCTGAAATAAGAGGTACTAACGATCAAGTGCTCCTAGAGTTGACAGACTAGATACCACCTTTACCGATGCATGGAGGCAGCCTGTCTAAGAAGAAAGTCAACCTGGAAAAATGCAAAGACAGGAATAGAAAGAGCCATGTCCTCGTGATAGCACATTACCACCTGGATCCAGCTGTGCTTCAGCTGGATATGAAATTTGACTTCTACTTTTACATACTCTGGGTTTCTGGCACTTGCAAAAAAAATGGCTCTGGAAAATGTTACAGATAGCAGAAAAAAAGATTAAGTGCGACCATTCATTTTATGGTATATTCATAGAAAGTGACTTAAAGCAAAAATGTCAAGTTGTCCTTTTCTCCCTTAGTCTCCCATTACATTCTTTCCTCTAGGCCTCCTCTCAGCCCCATGCCACGACCCTCACCCAACTCTCTGTGCTCCCATCTCCCCTTTCCAGAATCCAAACCTGCTCACAAGCAGAGTGGGAATGGAAGTCAGTTACATTTTAATGTAAATGCATTCACTTAACAACTCTCTTTGGACCATTAGAATCATTTTAGAAGTTTTTGTATTTTCCTGTTTTATTTCTGCTGAGACCACCACTCAGTCTCCAAGGCTAAAAATCCCAAGTCACATTTCACACCGATTCTTCTTTGTCTTCGCAAAACCAATCTAATACCAAGTCTTATTTCTAATTCTTTTGTATTTCTTTAACATTTCTCCTTTATCTCATTCAATTCCTTATTATTTTAACCCTAGATAAGTTCAGCCAACTCTTACCTAATCTCCCTGCTAGGTTCCTTCTAACTCATCCTATTGTCAAAATAATATTTCACAAGTACCATTTTCATCATGTCTTTTAACACTGATTTCACCTTCTCAGTTACATGAGCCTAAAACCTGGATAAAGCATCCATTCTTCTCTCCTTATTCTTGATATTAAGCTGATCACCAAGGCTTATCAAGACTACCTCTATTGTATTATCTCTAAATATCTTTCTTGAGGGCTAAAACATGAGTACATAATTTTTAAAAGAAAGATATACAATGTGTCTTTAATCATATAAAGTCATACTCAGCTTCATTAATAATGAAAATGTACATTAAATTACACTACTTCAGATCTGCTAAGATGTCTATTATTTTAAAAAGTGTTGACAAAGGTGGAGAAAAATTGGAGCTGTTTTTTATGGTTTGCGGGGATGTAAATTGGTGTAGCTGCTGTGGAAAGTAGTTTGGCTATTCCTCAAAAAGCTAAACAGAACTTACCATATGACCCAGCAATTTCACTCCTAGGTATATACCCAAAAGGATGGAAAATGGATTCAAACAGCTATTTGTACAGCAGGTGCTTTGCAACATGTACAATAGCCAAAAGATATAAACAACCCAAATGTACATCAACAGATGAACAGATAAAAAAATGTGGTATATACATACAATGGAATATTACTGAGCCATAAAAGGAATGAAGATCTGATACATTCTACAACATGGATGATACATTCAACATGGATGAACCTTGAAAACATTATGCTAAATGAAATAAATCAGTGACAAAATGAGAACTATATCCATTTACATGAAATATCTGGCATAAGCAAATGCTAGATATTTTCTGTCTACTTTCATAGACAGAAAGTAGATTAGATTGTTTATCTAAGAAAATCTTTAACTTCTCCTTTACTTTTGAAGGATAATTTCACAGGGTAGAGAATTATAGATTGGTGGGGTTTTTTTCTCTCAACACTTTAAATATTTCACTCCACCCTCTTCTTATTTGCATGATTTCTTAGAGAAGTCAGATGTAATTTTTATCTTTGTTCTTCTGTAGGTAAGGTGTTTTTTCCTCCCTGTGGCTTTTTTCCAGGATTTTTTCTTTATCTTTGATTTTCTGTAGTTTCAAAATGGCATGCCTAGGTGTAGTTTTGGGGGTATTTTTGGCATTTATCCTTTTTAGTGTTCTCTAATGTTCTTGGATCTGTGATTCAGAGTCTTGACATCAGTTTCAGAAAATTCTTAGTCATTATTGTTCCAAATATTTAATCTGTTCCTTTCTTCTCTTTCTGGTATTTTCAGAATGTGTATCTTTTATAGTGGTCCCACTGTCCTTGGATATTCTTTCCTGGTTTTTTTTTTTTTTTCAGTCTTTGTTCTCTTTGCTTTTTAGTTTTGGAAGATTCTATTGATCTATCCTCAAGATCAAAGATTCTTTCCTCATCCAAGTTCAGTCTACTAATGATCTCATCAAAGGCATTTTCATCCCTATTACAGTGTTTTCAATCTCTAGCATATCTTTATTTTTTTAAAGTTTCATTTATCTGCTTACATTGTTCATCTGTTCTTAAATGCTATCTACTTTATCCATAGAGCTCTTAGCATATAATTCATAATTGTTTTAAATTTCAGGTCTCACAACTCCAATATTCTTGTCATGCCTGGTTCTGAGGCTTCTTCTGTCTCTGCAAATCATGTTTTTTGCCTCTTAGTATGCCTACTAATCTTTTCTTGGAAGCTGGATATTATGCATGAGGTAAAAGGAGCTGCTTTATATAGGACTTTAGTAATATGATGGTAGGGTGTAGGGAGGGAAAGCATTCTATAGTCATATGATAAGGTCTCAGTCTTAGAGTGAGTTTATTTCTCTGGACTGTGAACTTAAGTATTTTTCAATTTTCTTCCCTCCACCCCACCCCACTTAGGGGGGACAGATGGGTACAACTTGCTGGAGTTGGTTGGGTATTTTCCTTCTCCTGGTCAGTTAAGCTCTGATAATACTCCATCAGACTACACTCTGGTTAATTAGTTTCTCTTAAGGGCAGACCTTGTTAACAGTGCTCAGGCATGTATTTTTTTTTTTAGAGAGAGGGAAAGGGAGGGAGAAAGAGAGAGAGAGAAAAATCAGTGTGTGGTTGCCTTTCACATGGCCCCCACTGGGGACCTGACCCTGCAACCCAGGCATGTGCCCTGACTGGGAATCGAACCAGCAACCTTTTGGTTTGCAGCCTGTGCTCAATCCACTGAGCTACACCAGCCAGGGATCAGGCATATTTTTAAATGGTTCCTTTTCCCCTCCTGCTGCTGGAAGCACAAGGAGATTTTTCTACAATATTTACTGTGAGACCCTTGTTGAGCTCTTGGAGATAAAACTCACAAAAGTATGGGAGGCCCCTGATAACTGGATTCCCCCAAAGTTTGTATTTCTCAGACTTACCCATGCTGAGTTCCTAGCAATTCATCAAGTGCAATTCACATTCTCCTATTTCAGGAGTGGTTCCCATAGTTATTCCCACTAGTGAATCTCTGCTCTAGTGGGAACAGTGGTTTGCCTTACACTTCTCTTGCAGATCCAGGAACCATTGTTGACTTTTAAGTCTCTTCAGATTTTTTACTTACTAGATGGAGTAGCAACTTCCAAGCTCCTCATGTGTGGAACCAGAAACTCAAACTTTCTTGATTCAAAGCATCTTTAATTAGTTAGTAATTTTTTATGGCATGCCTAAACCAAAAGTAATACCTCACAATTTTGTTTAAGTAATTAAGCCCAAACAACTTGTTAAATATTTATATTGTAACATCTTAACAGCAATTGGAAAATAAATAATATACATCAATTGAAATCAAAGTTAATATTTTTTATTTTATTCTTAAATGAACACAATTATTTAGCAAGAGGATATGCATACCTATTGGGTACTGCACAACTTCTCAAATCTTAAAATCAGATTGAACTTTGCTTCCTTCATTTTATATTTCTCATTGACTTCCATGTGGTATTTGCTTTATTTGCAGCAATCACCGGAAACCTAACTTTGTAAAGATACGACAACACCAAAAGGAGTATAGCATAGCCTAATGCTGAAACAGTGATTTACCTAAAACTAATTGTTTGTTCCATCTAACAAATATAAAATACTATTCGTGTTTCTCTCAAGAATTTAAAATACGCCACAATCCCTGGGGATTGACAAACAATACACCCACCCAAAGAGTCATATGCAGCTGTGAAGAGTTGAAAGGAATATCACTATATCTTCCCATGAGGTGATTTTTAGTATGTGTTGCTAAGTAAGTAACATGAGGAGAAAAGCATATTAACCAAAGGAGGCATAAATGTGACTATAGCTATATCTTTCTTATATTTAAGAAGAGGAGAAACTATAAAATTATTTCTAATATTTACTATAGGCATAGGAAGATAAGAGTGGAGGGGTCTGACATAAAATCTAGGCTTTTCAAAATATAACTTGTTTTTCAGATTTGACAAATAGTATACATGTTTTACATAATTATAAAACAATCTTTGAAAGCAAGCTCTAAAAATAGAAAGCTAAATGAAGCAAATGAACTTAACTGCATATTGATTTTGTGGCATAAACACATAGTAACTATTTCATGTGATTTTTATATACAAAAATTAAAAAATAGTGTGAAATTCTTCAATTGTATTAAAAACTACAAAAGCCTGTCAAACTTCTGTCAGTTATCATACCATTGGTAGAAGTGTTTACACTGTTACTCTGAGACTACTACTTTTTCTGTGCTATTGATTACAACAATTTCATTGGTATTGTTGAGAACTGGGATTCTCAGGTAAATGAATAACTGGGAAAGTAGATAAAGATGTAAGCTACATGAGAATAAGAAAAATAATCTTAGTTGAGTTGGAAGAATCAATATGAGTTCATGATACATTTTTTCTTAAAATGTATTTCTTAACTCTAACACCAAAACAGCATTCCGCACCAATCTTGTCCTACAAAGAAAATCCAGTGTAACACCATAACTAGTCCACTCCTTTTCACTTTCATTTAGTTAAGTGTCCCCTGGAACCACCTGGGAAACAAGTGAACTGATGAGTTTTCTCATGTTATGTAATTAATCCATTTCAGCATACCTACTTCTATTGGCCTTTTTAGCTCTTTCTCAATCCTCAGGCAAGAGAATTCCAGCATCTCAATATCATTTACTGTAGGCTGTTTCTCCCCTCAAGCTCCAAATAACCATCCCAGCAGTGCCTCAGGATTGGTTCTAGGTTTACTTGTCACAACATTAAGTCCTGAGTCATGGAAGGATGCCCCACGCCAATATGGTCCCACTTGTCCAGTTTTATTCTTTCTCTCAGATCCAGCATTTTAAAGTCCATTCCAAGGTACTTTACCTTGGTTCTGCCAATATGCATTAGCCGGGTCCTGTAGATTCTTGGATGACTGAGCCCTTTCTTCCCATGACAGGGACGGTAATTCCCAACTGGGCTATGCTAAGGTCTGATCTCAGCCATTGGTTTAGAATAATTGGATGTAAGGATAGATAAAAGAGCAAGTGTCATCTTATGAGGCTACTGCTACTTTTTCCATGATTTCTAAGAAAAGAGTCTATCTTATAAAAATAGGGAGTGAGTAGTGAGTCAATTCTACTGGTCCAAAAGGGGAACCTGGGAGTTGAAGGCTGTCAAGTACATGCCCCAAATATCTATATATTTTCTAGTTGCTCACCCCTTCCCTAAGGGTCTTGCTTTTACTATGGAAGACTTTGTTATAGTTATGACTATACCTTCTTTCTAATGTCATTAATCTCACAGTCAGGACCTGTGCTAAATGTTCAGTACTATCTGCCCTCTTGGTTCAGAGGGTGAGATTCTCTTTAAATGCTACCCCAGTGACCTTTTGTCTCTCACACTGCACCTCGATAGTTGGCTGAACTGAACCAATAATTTTCTTTCTTTGGAACTTAACAAAAAGTAAACAAATCTGTAATTTTTATCATTATTACAGGGGCAAATTGTATAAGAAGACATCTCCTCCAACTATTCCCAAAACAATCTGAGGTGAGAGTCTTGGGAATTGGATGCTGCAGCATACAGAGCGCTATCATCAGCCCACTTCCAACAGAAATGTGAGTTATCAATGCTATCTGGTCAACAGCTCTCCAATTATAGAACCCCAACCCCAGTTTCAACTGTTTTGGTTCATGTTTCCCCAGTGGCAGACACTGATAGAAGAATTCAATGCAAGTAGGTCATCTGCTGTGATCCTAAGATGTGTGAGCAGAGAAGGGCTGTAAGTCAAGAAAGAGAAGGAAGTGTGTATCATCAAGCATCTATAATGCTCATCAATTACAACTGTGAGCATTACAGATTAACCCAATAGGGAATCTTAAAATTGATCTAGAATACATGCCTCAGAGTATTCCCACCCAAAGGGCAAGGGTTCTGCCCTTCATTAGCTGAGGACTACATGAAAAGAAAGGAAGTACATAAACTTCCTAGCCTTGCCATTCTACCCAGAGAAAGCCCCAAAGCAAAGAGGTGTAGAGGCTGGCACTAGGAAGCCACCAATTGCAAACTCAATCTGTAAGGAAATAGGATTATGAGTGGGGCATTTTTAGGGTGTTTTTTTTTTTTTTTTTTGCTCATCTAAAACTCTGTTCCAGTTTTTTTTCACTGTAGTGGCACTGTTGAAGCTGTTTTCTCTGTAAACAGGACTCTCCTCTTTACCCCTGTTTGAATCTATTGAAATCCTCCCCAGGTTTAAAGGTCTAACTAAACTATCAAGTCTTGCCTCATCACTTCCATTGAAATTAATTCATCTGTTCTCTACTCCACCATACCTGTTACCATAGCACTTTATTTAGATCTCCATCTCAGCACTTTGTACATTTTGTACAGTTAATAGAGTTATTTGAAAAACATTTATCTTGCTGACTAGATTTGAATTATTTGAGGGCAAGGACCAAATCATATTGTCTTTTCAAAATGTCATAAAACCCCAAAAATGCTTTAAATACAATTTTGTTTAATAATCAACTATTAAATTTTTCTATTTATTCATTTACCAAGTATTTATTGAGTACCTACAAAGTAAGAGGTTTCATGCTAAGTACTTGGGATATAACAGAGCCAGAAAGGCATGGAAGCTACTTCCTCCCTCCCCTTCACCAAAATTTTTCATTTTTTACAATTAACCACTGGATAAGCCCAAGATATTTTTTTTTTTGCTAAGGTGTGAATTACTTCTGTTTTGGGTATTTTTTTTTTACTCCTACCTGCATCACCCTCCCTCATATAACTATAATAATAGATAATACATATTGCACACATACTCCAGGCCAGATCATGTTGCTTGTTTCAACTCATTTAATCTTCAGGTTTTAATAAATAATTATGTTTTATAAATATGGTAACTGACATACAAGAGATGAGTGATTTGCATAAAAGTACAAAGCTCACAAGTGAAGGGAGAAGGGAAGAGCTTTATACTATCTTTGTGATTTTTATTCTTACTACTCAAAATGCCCTCTCCAAGCATGGTATATTCATGTACACTGAAAATACCAACTGAAATGCCCTCCTGCATTCATCCATTCAAAACCCTTGAACTAGTAACTGCATAATAATATCCCTCCCCAACACTGTGCTTTTGTTTTTTGAGAGTATATCAAAATTTGACTTTCTCTATTTTGAGTTATAAAAGAGATTTTTACCAGTGATAAAGGTCTCATATTAAGAAATTCATTTTCTTCCTCATAATCTTTCTTTGATGTTCTGTATCTCTATGCAATAAATATTTGAACTTCCCTTTGAAATACTGACAGAAAAAATTATTAGTGGAATCACAGTGTGTGGTCTCTTTCTTCTCTTCAGAAAAATTTGGTTTAGATATTTTACTATTCTTTTTATGTTACCCACAATGTCAGCTCTCAGTTCTTGAGTCAGGCAAAGAAAGAATTTAGAGCTAAGAACTCTAGTGCAAAGGGAAGTTTACTTAGCAAGCAAAGTAAAAGTACACTCAACACAAGGAATCAAGCTGGCTGATCAGAGAGCTTCCTTGGACTTTTAGAAAGAAAGTCACAGAGGGAGAAGAAGTGAGCCAGCTGGACTGCATGGACTCAGGAAACAAGTTCCAAATGAAAAAGAAAGGTCCTCAGAGACAGGTTCAGGGGGTTAGCCCAGGATGAGCTTCTGCCACCTGCTGCTCCACTAGTTGCAAGTCTCATGAGGACTCTTAGAGTTTAGGAGAAAGAAAGTAAAGATACACACCTCAAGAAAGAAGGGACAGGTATGCTCTTGAGTGAGAGCATTCATGGGATCCTTTGTCTTAAGGGTTTTTATCTATTTTCTAAAGGCAGGAATTTTAGGGGAGGTCTCAGGAGAGGATCTCAATAGAATATTCATCAGCTTTCCAAGTATGTCCTTTAATTTGCTGATTCATCAAAAGGAACATTCAGAGTCAGGGCTGTAGTCTCTACTGCTTGGTCATCACTAAGGTAAGAGGTCATTGGTCGTTGCATCCGGTCCTGATGCCAGCCATAGCATCATTTTCTCTGGTTGTTCTGCTTTTCTGGGCCTGGAGCTGAAACACAACTGAGGCCTAGATGTTATCTCTAGTTTGACCAAAATTCTAACTCTGTGGTCAACAGACCTGAGGCTTTGCTTCTAAAATTTTTTGATGCTGGTCAGAATCTCATTTTCCTGAGGGCTTAATGCTTAAGGGAGTGGTCATGCAAAGGAGAAGGAAGCAGGAGAGTAAGGGTGCTGGATTAAGCCAGTTTGAATCAGCTCAGTTTCCCCATTCCACTTGCCAAAGAATTTTTGTAGCCTCTTACTATCCTAACTCTTAAATTAAACAACTGGGTATAATAGTAAGATTAAGGGGAGGCTGAAAATGTTATTAAAATAAAAAACTGTATATTGTAGTAATTCTCTAGGCCTTGACTTTCACTCAGCACTCACTCATCCAGAGTAACTTCCAATCCTGCAAACTGCACTCATGAGAGAGAGGAAGGGAGAGAGGAACATCGATGTATGAGAGAAACATCAATTGATTGCCTCCCATATGCATCATACTTTTCCTGGTCCAGGGATGGAATCCAAAACAAAGGTGGTCACAGTAAAATGAAGGACACTGATATATGAAGAAATGATTTAAGAGCTAAAAAGAAGCCTTATAACCAAGGGCAAACAGAAGAAACCACTTCACCACAAAGAGACTGGTAAGGGATGCAGAGGGGCTGAAGGGGCTTCTACAGGTGGCAGCTGTAGAAGAAATATCTAGAGAGATATCTCAGTGGACAGGGGGTTCTCCCTGAGAACGAGTGTGGCAAACAATTTATCAGATAGATTAGAGTAATGATGATAATGATACTCAACAGCATGAATAAAGACATAGAAACCACTTTAAAAGCCAGTCAGAAGTAAAGAATGAAATATCTGAAATAAATAATATACTGGAAGGAATAAACAGTAAGTTAGACAAAGCAGAAGACTGAATCAGTGTTTTGGAAGATAAGGTAGAAAAACACTCAGGAAGAGCAGCAAAAAGTAAAAAGAATTTTTTAAAAAATGAGGAGGGCTTAGGAAACATTTTGGACAAATCGAAGTATGACAACATCTACATCATGTGAATACCAGGAAAAGAGAGCAAGCAAGGAATCCGGAACCTATTTGAAGAAATGATGACTGAAAATGTCCCTAATCTGGTGAAGGAAAAGACACACAAGTCCAGAAAACTCAGAGAGTCTCCAAAGAATTTAGACCCAAAGAAGCCTACACCAAGACACATCAAAATTAAAATAACAAGACTTAAAAACAAGGAGAGAATCCTAAAAGCCACAAGAGAAAAGCAGGTAGTCACCTACAAAGGAGTTCCCATTAGATTGTCATGAGATTACTCAACACAAACATTTCAGGTGAGAAAAGAGTGGCCTGTAATATTCAATGTGATAAAAAGCAAGGATTTACAACCAACGCTACTTTACCCAGCAAGGCTATCATTTAAAATTGAAGGAGAAATAAGGAGCTTCCCAGATAAGAAAAAGCTACAGGAGTTTATCAACACCAAACCAGTACTGCAACAAATGTTAAAGGGCTTGCTTTAAGAAGATGATGAAGAAAAAGAGAAAGAAAAGAAATAGAAGAAAATAGTCTAACAATACAATGGCAGTACATACCTATCTATCAATAATCACCTTAAATATAAGTGGCTTAAATGCTCCAACCAAAAGACATTGGATAGCTGAATGGATAAGAAAACAAGACCCATATATATGCTGCCTTCAAGATACCCATCTCAGATTGAAAGATACACAGACACTAAAAGTAAAGGGACAGAAAAAGATATTTCATGAAATGTAAAGGGAAAAAAAACTGGGGTAGCAGAACTTATATCTGATAAAATAGACTTTAAAATCAAGGCTATAGTAAGGGACAAGGAAGGACACTACATAATAATATGGGGAACAGTCCAACAAAAGGTTAGAACCATAGTAAACATTTATGCACCCAACAGAGGGGCACCTAAATATGTGAAGCAAATCTTGATGGACATAAAG
The DNA here is from genome assembly GCA_004027475.1 of Anoura caudifer. NCBI lineage: Eukaryota > Metazoa > Chordata > Mammalia > Chiroptera > Phyllostomidae > Anoura > Anoura caudifer. Next base: position 66,859 of record PVKU01003802.1, read on the forward strand.
GGAGAGATTAACAGAAATACAGTCATAGTTGGGGGTTTTAACAACCCTTGACTTCAATGAATAGATCTTCCAGACAAAACATCAACAAGGAGGTAGCGGCCTTAGGCAACACACTAGATTAAATGGATTTCATTGGTATCTTCAGAGTATTTCATCCCAAAGCAGCAGAATATACATACTTTTCAAGAACACATGGAATGTTTTCTAAGATAGACCACATGTTAGGCATCAAGCATCTTCTCTCTGACTACATGCTATGAAACTAGATATCAATCACAAGAACACTGGAAAATATGCAAAGATGTGGAAGCTAAATAACATGTTATTAAACAATGAATGAGTCAACAATGAGATCAAGGAAAAAAATAAAAAATACCTTGAAACAAATGAAAATGAAGAAACAACAACTCCAAATCTGTGGGACACTGGGAAAGCAACTATAATATGGATATTCAAAGCATTACAGAATTATCTCAAAAAAAAGAAGAAAAGGAGAAAGCTCAAATAAACAATATAGCTTCGCACTTAAAGGAGCCTGAAAAATAGCAACAAACAAAGCCCAAACTGAGTAGAAGGAAGGAAATAATAAATATCAGAGTAGAAATATACAAAGAGTCTAAAAAAATTATACAAAAGATCAATGAATCCAAGAGTGGTTCTTTCAAAAGATAAACAAGATTGACAAACCTTTAATCAGTTCCATCAAGAAAAAAAGAGAGGACCCAAATAAATAAAATCAGAAATGAAAGAGGGAAAATTAACAACTGACTCCAAGGAAATACAAAGGATTGTAAGAAAATATTATGAACCACTATATGCCAACAAACTGGACAATGTAGACGAATGGATAAATTCCAAAAAAATACAATCTTCCAAAACTAAATCAGAAAGAATCAGAGAATCTGAGTAAACAAATTATACGTAATGAAGTTGAGGCAGTAATAAAAAAACTCCCAACAAAGAAAAGCACTAGACCAGATGGCTGCACAGATGAATTTTATCAATCATTCTGAAAACTAACACCTCTCTTTCTAAAACTATTTCATAAAATTCCAGAGGAGGGAAGGCTCCCAAACTCATTTTACAAGGCCAGCATTATCTTAATACCAAAATCAGATTAAGACACTACAGAGAAAGAAAAGTATAGGCCGTTATGCCTGATGAACATAGACACTAAAAAACTCAACAAAATATTAGCAAACCAAATACAGCAATGCATCAAAGAGATCACACACCACAATCAAGTGAGATTTATTCTGGGAATGCAAGGTTGGTACAACGTTCAAAAATTTATAAATGTGATTCACCACATAAATAAAATGAATGATAAAAACCACATGATCATATCAATAGATGCAGAGAAAAAGCATTTCATAAAATTCAGCACCTGTTTATGACAAAAACTCTCATCAAAGCAGGATTAGAAAGAACATACCTAAACATAATAAAGGCCATATATGACAAACCCTGCCAACATTATACTTAATGGGCAAAAACTACAAGCATTCCCCTTAAGATTGGGTACAACAGAGATGCCTGCTTTCAACTCTCTTATGCAGTATAGTACTGGAAGCCCTAGCAACAGCAATCAGACAAGAAGAAAGAAATAAAAAGCATCCAAATTGGAAAGGTAGAAGTAAAACTGTCATTATTTGCAGATGACATGATACTGTACACAGAACAACCCAAAGATATCACCAAAAAAAAACTAATGGAACTGATATATGAATTCAGCAAAGTAGCAGGATACAAAATTATTACCCAGAAATTAATGGTATGTTTATATGCCAATAATGAACTAACAGAAAGGGAAATTAAGAAAACAATACCATTCACAATTGCTTCAAAAAGAATAAAATACCTAGAAATAAACCTAACCAAGAATGTGAAAGACCTGTACTTAGAAAATTATAAAACACTGATGAAACAAATAGAAGATACAAATAAGTGGAAGCACATACTATGTTCATGGATAGGAAGGATTATAATCATTAAAATGTTTATACTACCCAAAGCAATCTATAGATTCAATGCAATTCCTTCCAGATTCCAACGATGCGTTTCACAGAACTAGAACAAATATTTCAAAAATTTATATGGACCCACTAAAGGCCCCAAACAGCAACAGTGATCTGAGAAAGGACAAAGTTGGAGGAATCATGCTATGAAATATCAAACTATATTATAAGGCCATAGTAATCCAAATGGCATGGTACTAGCATATACACAGATACATAGCTCAATGGAACAAAATAGAGAGCCCAGAAATAAACACACACCTTTATAATCAATTAATATTTGAAAGAGGAAGCAAGCACAAACAATGGGCTAAAGATAGTTTATTCAACAAATGGTACTGTGAAAATTAGACAGATATGTGCAAGAAAATGAAACTAGACCACCTTATTACACCACTCACAAGAATAAATTCAAAATGGTTCAAAGATTTAAATGTTAGACCCAAAACCATAAAAATTATAGAAGAAAACATAGGCAGCAAAACTTCAGACATTGATCATGGCAATATTTTATCATACATATCTCCCCAGGCAAAGAAAATAAAAGAAAAAATAAACAAATGAGACTACATCAAACTAAAAAGATTTTGCACAGCAAAAGAATCATCAACAAAATAAAAAACAACAACACACAGAATGGGATAATGTATTCACCAATACATATGATGAGAGTTTAGTATCCAAAACTTATAAAGTACTTTAAAAACTCAACAGCAAGAAAACAAACAACCCAATTAAAATATGGTCAAAGAGCCTAAATAGACACTTCTCCGAAGAGGACATTCAGATGGGCAATAGACATATGAAAAGATGCTCAATGTCACTAATTATCAGAGAAATGCAAATTAAAACCACAGTGAAACATCATCTCACACCTGTCAGAATGTCTCTTATCAATAAATCAACAAACAACAAATGATGATGAGGGTGTGGAGAAAGGGGAACCCTTTTGCATTATTGGTGGGAATGCAGACCACTACAGCCACTGTGGAAAGCAGTATGGAAATACCACAAAAAAATAAAAATGGATCTGCCTTTTGACCCAGCAGTCCCACTTCTAGTAATATATCTGAAGGAACCCAAAACACTAATTTAAAAGTGTTGTATTGCAGCATTATTTACAATCACCAAACTATAGAAGCAGCCAAGTGTCCATCAGTAGATGAGTGGGCAAAACAACTATGAGACATTTACACAATATCTCATAGAAAAATACATAAAAAATACATTAAAAAAAAGAAAAGTTTACCCTTTGGGAAAGTATGGATGGACCTGTAGAACATTATGCTAAGTGAAATAAGTCAATCAGAGAAAGACAAATACCCTCTGATTTCACTCATGTGGAATCTAATGAACAAACTGAACTAACAAAGCCAAGGGGAGCAGACTCAGATAGAGATAAGGGTGACAGCTAGTGGTGGGGAGTTGAAGGAGTGAAGGGAATGAGCGAAAAGGAAAAGGGACTCACGGACAACAGTGTGGTGATTGCTGAGGGAAGGGGCAGTATCAGCAGACAAAATGGTAATGGAAAAAGTACAATAAAGATTTTAAAAATTAATTACAAAAGAGAAATCAAAAACTAAGTGCTCTCAAAATAATTATTTTGACTTCAAGGTAAAAAGGGTACTGGGAAAATCAAATGAAAAAAATAAAGAAAATAAGTTTTGCTTAATTCTAAAAATTTTATTTTAAAAACTTAAAATATTTAGCTTACCAGAAGTTAATGATTTTTAAAGCTCTTTCTAATGTATTTTCTATTAATTAATTTTCAAGTTCTAAATTGTATTAGTTAATGGGGTGCAGCCTCTATGGATGCATATATTGAAAATGAGTTAAGTATTTTTTAAGAATCTATTGTGATGTCTGATGTAGGACTGGCAGTATTTAAATAACTCTGGCCTGCAGCTCATCATCTCAGGCTGTGAATTCATTAAATTTGAAAAGAGGCAGGCAAAAGATTCATTCTGAATGGGAGATATCCAGGAGAATGAGCAGGTTGGTCCAGGAGCTGCAGTTGGGTGCCTTTGAAGAATGGTAGCACACCTTTTCCGAAGTAAGTACTGAGTGTTTCGACATATGGTGTTTGTGAACACACATGCACCCTCTCAGTAAATAGAAAACAGCCCTTGATCACCTAAGCTGTCCAAATGGAAAGTATCCTACTGTCTCATCCATCACTGCTTGGTTCAAGCACTGTATAATTCATTTCCTACTCTTGGGCCTCTATATAAGATCACAAGTGCCACTGTAGTATTTAGTATTTCAGGTTGGAGATGTGAAGTGATGCATAGATACAGTACTTCGTTTGAGATGATTACAGAACACTGTGACTTATAAAACGTTCTCAGAAATAAATAAGTTTATGAGTTAACTTGAAACCTTAACGTTTAAAGAATGAGAGCCAATGGAATTCTCTGCATTTTCCAAGGATGTGGTTTTCTGGTGAGATAATGCTGGATTTTAAAGCTCTTCTTACAAAGAAGTACACTTCAAATTGGCTTTAAAGATTCAGTGTGTAGGCTTAAAAATCTACCTTTAGGAAAAGTGGGACTGGCAGATAACCTAGAATAGAAAAATAAACAAATGAACAAATGTATTCACTCTTCCTCTGGGAATTCCAGGCTCAAAAAGTAACATAAGAGACAGTTTGCTTTCCTTTTCTTCTTCAAAATCACCATAAAGTGATAATGACCTCAGGATTCTGTGTGTGGCCCATTTGATGTGGTTTAGGCCTAAGGAAAAGCTAAAGGCTAAATGTCTTTTAAGCTGGTGAAAACCAACATAAATACATCCCTAAGGCCACTGTTTCCATTAGTTGACAGCCTGTATACAATATTAAAAGCATCGTAAAGAACAATATACACTCACTTTTCCAATGTTTTATTTTCCAAGAGCATTTCCACAGTGTTTCTGAACACTCATTCAGAGTAAAAGTAACTTTCATTCCTGAGGGGAAGCAATGTTTAAACAAACAAACAAGTAAACAAACTACGGTATACAGAGTAGAGCAGCTTTAGTTCAGTAAACATTCTAAACACAGAGCTGCATAAAACAAGCCATGGAGGCTAATTATAGTGCATGTGTAACATGCACAGAAATGTTTAGCACACGGTTTTTAGCAGATTGCATAGTTATTGATCTTTATAAAATAGATTGCACCTATTTCCAAAGCCAATTTGAGGAACTAGAACCAATGCTCAGTATGAAATGAACTGCCTTTAAGATAAGTTTTATTTCATCTGCATCTGAAATTAGTTTGAGTTAAAATAAATTTGCATTATGATTTTGGTTCTTTAAAAATCAACAGATATTGGCCAGTCATGTGTAAATACAGCTGTAGAAGCTGATTCTATAAGTCTAAAAGCTGTAATCCTATTATATACATAAGATGTATTGATATTTCTGAGTCAACAATAAAGATAGTTCAAACAGCAATGTTTATCCCTTTGCGCGCATTTTCTGTATTAGGAACTATCCTTTCACGTATCTCTGTACTATAGATACAGTTCTAAAGATCTGAATGATTCACATACTCTAAAACATAGCCTAATAATCTTTTCAATCTCCTTTTTCTCCTTGAGCTACTAAAAGTGTGCTTCCACTTGCCTGATAGATATTTCTGTTTATGTTTTCTAACAGATTTCAGAGGCATATATTGATAAATTTTATTTTACTTCTATGAACATGCCATTTTGAAGAAAATGAAGGATAAATCTCCAAAATGCCCACATATACATCAAAATGGCTAGAACGATTAAGGCAGAAATACGAAGTATTGAAGAGGATATAAAACTGACACTTCTAGGCATTGCGGGTGGGAGTTTAAATGGCACAACCACTTACGGCAGCGGGCGGGGGGTTAGGCAGCATGGCATTTATTGGCTACAGTCCAGAAATCCTAGCCATGGAACTTGATCAATAAGACTCAACCCCTGGGTTATGCCATACCAGCGCCCCCCCCACCACTGCCCCATAAGTGGGACCATGAATGGACCAAAGGGACAACTCCAAGATCTAAAGTTTCTTTTACTTAGCTATCAGGAGATCATGTGAGCTCTTTCTTCCTAACACACTAGAATGTCACCATGGACAAGAAAACTTTAAAAATAGGCAGAAATAAAGGGATTGTGTAACTGTCCCCAAACATTGGGCCTACATAAAGGAACAGTTTCAATTATTAGATCAGGCTAGTTTTAATATAACATAACTAGAAGTAGGTTTTTTTTTTTCTCACATCCCATCAGTTAGGAAACCATAGCAGAGACCATACCAGTTAAATATGAAATTAGAAAGGTATGTTTTCAGAGTTCATGTCTGAGTTACAGCATCAGTAAGTTTTTGATCCCTCTAAAATACTAACAAACTGATGATAAGCTGGGAAGCAAGATCTCAAATGCTCCAGAGCACTCATTTTATTTAATAAACTCTTAATCCCATTAAATCTAAGACTTTTCTTTAATGGGCTCTATATCAGGGTTGTTAAGAACATGGGCTCCGAAATCAGACAGCCCTTAGGTTTTAGATTATGTTCTATAACTTTCTGGATCTTTTCCACATTCCTAAACGATTTACTGCTGCTGACTAAAAGAAAACAGAACTATAAGAGAAAGGGGAAGTTCCGAAGTTACAGTCATCAGCACAACATCATCATCAACCGTCATTCTCCTCCACAGCTGCTGCTAACTAACTACCCACCGAACCCCTATTGTGTGCTGTTTCCCTATAATAGAAAAACTGAGGCTATTAAGGTTATGTAACTTGTCAAAATCACACAGTGTGAAAGTGTAGGGCCAAGATTTTCACCGAGGATCATCTGACTCTGAAACCTATGTTATAGCCCATGCCCATCTCACAGACTGAAACTAGGGCTCGGAAGGTTTAAGTGTGCTCTTCGCACAAGGGCACACTGCCTCTCGGCACCAGGCCACACGCATTCCTATGCTGCCTCCCAAACACACAGCATCCTGTTCTGACCGCAGGAGAGCATCAAAAATGTCAGAGCTTGCAGGAATTGTGAAAAATTTCTCATTTTGCACATGTGAATTCTGAAGCAAAGCTACATGGTAAGAATCAGGCCTAACACTCACATCTTCCGATCCCATGATCTGCATTCTTTCTCCTTCCTCCCCAAACCCACAACATGTTTGTTTATTTTGTCCTGTTCCAGAGCCTAACAGAAGAAAAACATGTGGGGAAGAGCAGGTGGTGGCAGTCAGAAGAGAGTGGGTGGACCAATCCCTGCAATTCTTAAAAGAAGAAAGGGGCACTGGGCCAGGTGCAAGAAGTGTCCCCCGGGGGCTCATGTCAGCAGGAATCCCTGCATCTCCACATGTGGATCCAAGAGAAGTGCCTGGCAGATTCAATCATACAGTGACTCAAATGTCACAGCATGACTACAGAGAAAGAATAATAGTGGAAGCATGCTGGCCAATTTTCAACAGAAGGGCTCAGGATAAGGAAGCTTAAGAAAATTGCTAAAGAGAATGATAATGACAATAATAAAAACAAATAGCTACCATTTATTGAGCACTTAGTGTCTGGCACTGTGCTATACACTTTACATATCAACCTGATGAAGTACAGTTATTATCCCCATTTTATGAGGAGGAAACTGAGGAGTGGAGAGGCTGAGGAAGTTGCCCAAGGACACACAGCCCTGAAATGATACAGCGCGGGTGCGAGCCCAGGTCTGCTTAACCATGAGAGACCCACAGCTACAGTAAGTGCTTGGCACACATTTATCTTTTTTCCTACTCACAAACACCCTGCCAAATGTGTCTCTTCATTTTATAGGTGAGGTAAAAAAGCTCAAAGATGCTAATTGTTCAAAGTCACACAGTTATTTAGTTATTGGAAGATTGAAACTTCAGTCGGTTTTATTCTCAAGGTAAGCGTGAAAATCGCTGCACCAAAAAGTTAACACTTCTGGCTAAAAATAATTTTAGTGGGAGCTGTCCATTTGATGTGTTATTTGTAACTCACTCCTAGTGACTCTGATAAGCTGCCTGTAGCCCAGGCACTGAAAGGAGAGAAGCATGAGTCCACTCGTCATTCTCCCTGTGTGTTAAGCCATCCCTCACCTAGCCTTCACCATGCTAAGAGACAATGTCAGGCATGTGTGTAGCCATTGGCACTCTTAGAATAAAATAAAAGTACCCATCCCTTTCCCACAGGCTCTTGATCTAATCTCAAACCACCTTTGATGAGGAAAAAATATATTTATAAAAAATATAAAAGATACATACAGCAAGAACCCAGGAAACCTTTCTCTCTCAGGAAAATTATAGACAGTATCCCAATAAAAACCCAGTTCTGTAATTTAAAAGATTCCTACTTTCCTAGTCTCTACATCTTTCATGTGTGAACAATTCACCAAAAGGGAAGTAAACATGACTCTTGAATCTGAACAAATGCTCCTCCTTACTCATAAAGAAAGGCAAATTAAAAACAGACAAGGTCAGTTTTAACCAAAGAGTATTGGCAAAGTTCTAGAAGGAAATCATTCTCATGCATCCATGGTGAGAGCATAAATGCATATGACCCCCAAGGGAGGGCAATTTTGCCACATCTATCAAATTTACAATTCATATACCATTTGACCCAGAAATCCACTCCTAAGAATTTATCCTTCAGATTTACTTACACAGGTACAAAATGGCCTATTTCCAAGGTTATTTATTGCAGCATTGTTTTTCACGGCAGAAGATGTGAATCAATGTAAATGTCCGTCAGTAGGAACTATTCTTAAATCATGGTTCAGCTGTGCAGTGATGTGCCGCCCCATGGGAGAAATGAGAAGCTTAGATGGAGCAGATTCTGAGGTCTATTGTTAAGTGAAATCAGCAAGGTGCAGGACAGTAAATGCTCGATACAACCATGTGTGCAAAAAGTTAGGAGGAGAAATTTAAAAATATGTACTTTTAAAAGACTAAAGCATCTTTTCTAAAGATACACAAGAAAATGCCAACATTTATTGCCCTTCAGGAAGGGTAGCGAATATCTAAGGAATAGAGGTGGGGGGAAGACTCATTTAACTCCTCCCTCACATCTTTTGCATTTTCAATCATGTGACTATATATTTCCTATTCAAAAAGTACATTTTAATAAAAAAAAAACAGGAATGATTTTTTAAAATTGCTTTCCCCACAGTGGGTGAGGTGCAGAATTGACCAAGAGCAGAAAAAAAAAATTTCTTCATATATCTAGGAATCATTTGTCATAAACATGAACACTTTTTTAAATTTAAGCAACTCCAAGAAAGATTTAAAAGATTTTTTTAAATAACTCCTAATAGAATGTTTTTGACTATTAACAGAAAACATCAACTACTGTGCTCCTAAGTGTTCAAAAAAGCTGATCTGGCTATATCTCTTTTTTACTTAAGAATCCTTTTTTTTTTTTTTTTTAATTTTCCATTTGGTAACAGGATTTTTGTTAGTTTGTTATGCTTTGCTTTGTTTTATTCCTAGAGTAACTTACAGTCTAGCTTGACATCTCCACAGAAAGACAGTGATGCTTGAATTCAAACTTGAGATGTTTCTAGAGGCTTCAATGGCCCCCCTGGCAACCTCCTTTTTCACATCACAGCGTTCTGAAATGTGGTCATCCCTGATGACCACACTCGATCAGTCCCCTTTTCAGGCAGTGCATCAGAGAAAATTCTACATGTTCACTGTCATCCGTGAGCATGGCCCTAGAAACCTTATTGATTCTTTGAAGGTTTTCAAATGTTAATTGAAGAGCAGAGCAGCTACACCAAGTCATAAGCAGCACAACTTCAAGATATTGACTCTGTACTTTATGAAGAGACATTTCCTACAATCTCAGGAAATTATGAATAGATAGAAACTAAATGGCCACTAAATCAACAAATAGTTCTCCTTTTGATATGTGATTACAATGTACATTGTATAAGTCTCGCATTAGGCACAACCTGGCAAAATGAAAACTGTTAGTGGCCAATGACACTACTGTCCTAGCTAAGTTCCATGGAACAGGTAGATAGAGTCAAAGAAGCTTCTACTTCTTTGGTGTATGAATACATAAAATAGAACCCAACCTACGCATGATATTATTCTAGCCCCCTATACAGACTAAGTATTCTTTAAGCAAAATGCTAGGGGCTGATGCGTTAAAAAGGAGGCCAGTACAGAAAAGCCTATTCAAAAATGCCTCTTGAGCCTTACATGTATTTAAAGCTACTTAGAACTCAGAAGAGTAACAAGAAAATAAAACCACAGACAAGAGATATAGAACTTCACCTGAAGCTAGTTAGCGCAACCAGATTCCTGCCCAACACAGATACTGCAGCCCTATTATACTATCCAAATGGCTACCATGAATCATAGAAAAATTTAAAAACTAAATATTTATTTTGTTACTACATAGTATAGGTCTTTGCTATTCAAAGTGTTGTTTATGTCTGAATAGACATTTCTTCAGAGAGGACATACAGATGGCCAATAGACATATGAAAAGATGCTCAATGCCACTAATCATCAGAGAAGTGCAAAGTAAAACCAGAATGAGATATCACCTCATACCTGTCAGAATAGCCATCATCAATAAATCAACAAACAAGTGCTGGAGAGGATGTGGAGAAAAGGGAACCCTCATGCACTGTTGGTAGGAATGCAGACTGGTGCAGCCACTATGGAAAACAGTATACAGCTTCCTCAAAAGATTAAAAATGGAACTGCTTTTTGACCAGCAATTCCAATCCTGGATATATATCCAAAGAAACCCAAAACACTAATTCGAAAGAATACATGCACCCATATGCTCATTGCTATTTACAATAGCCAAGACATGGAAGCAATACAAGTACCCATCAATGGATGAGTGGATAAAAAAGGTGTGGTACATATATCCAATGGAATATTATATGGCCATAAAAAAAGAATGAAATCTTACCATTTGCACCAGCATAGATAGACCTTAAGGGCATTATGCTAAATGAAATTAGTCAGTCAGAGAAAGACAAATACCATGTAATTTCACTTATATGTGGAATCTAAAGAACAATTAAAAAACCCAAACAAACAAAACTGAAATAGACTCATAGATACAGAAAACAGACTGAAAGTTACTGGAGGGGAGGAAGTTTGAGGACTGGGTGAAAAATGTGAAGGGGTTAAAAATCACAAATTGGTAGTTACTTAATAGTCATGCGGATGTAAAATACAGCAAAGGGTATATAGTCATTAATACTGTAACAACTATGTATGGTATCCTGTGTACTGGAAATCTAACCAGTATGTTGCATACTTGAAACTAATACACAATAATATTGAATGGAAATTGTAATGGAAATTTAAAATTTTTTTGAGGATAAAACACTGCAAAACAAGCAAATGAAGTATGGGCTGTAGACCAGCAGTAATAGAAATAAATACCTGGGACCATTACAGAATTGTAGAATCCCAGCCCTTACCTCAGACTACAAAATTAAAATCCACATTTTAACAAGATCCTCAAGTAGTGATTCATACGAAGTTTGAGAAGCACTGGAATGGAGCGTATGTTGGAATCACAGCTCTGGCACTTAGCCTTGTGAATGATCAAATTAGGCCACCTCTTGAACTTCTAGTTTCCTCATTTTAAAAGTGGGAATTGTAATAGCTGGCTGATGTGTTTGCTGGGACAATCAAATGAGAGCGTACGTGGAAAACACCAAGTGGAGTACTAGGCACCGAGTCATGTTCATGTTCCATGAACATGAAAGCTCTTCTACTCTTCTTCCAATTTTAAAAAGAAAATTTAACATTTAATTAAACATTTAAATAATAAAAAGTAGAGAAACCACACAAAGGCTGCAACATTCAGAAATTCTTAAATCATCCCCAATATTATTGAGGGCTAAGTTAGGACTTCAACCCACAGTGCAGCTGGTGTTTTTGGCTCAGTGTGTTAATACAGACCAGAGTTCATGTTCTTTCACAGCCATCACTGATATTCTCCAGGTTACATTTTTAAATAACATAAGCCCATCATTAATGTTACAAAAATATTCAAATTGCATGTCCTGCTGACTCATTTTCATATACAAAGATAAATCATATGTCCACACCCCAAAACAAATCTATATGTATTTTTGTCTTCCAAATCATGTAATCCATTACAAATGTTGGAGTTACTATCTATAAGTATCCATAAATTACTACTTTAAGATGGCTTTAAAGAAATAGTAACATCAAAATAAAAACAACAGACTAAATGTACTGCATTCCTACTCTTGTGCCAGAAACTGTTCAACTATTTACATATTTGCAGCAAAAGAGAAACACTTCAGTGGGCTGTATTTTTATAAGAAGCACCTTAAAGGAAATGGTGCAAAATTATTGAAAAAATTAAGAATGCCTTTTTTCGTGATGATGAAATGGAGGAAAAATTTTTCCTCTATCCTTCTGGGTTCTTAGCTGAGATCCTGTAACGTAAGACAGATTGACAAGAGAAAAACAAATGGAAGTTTATTAACATGTGTATCTCATATATACATGGGAGATCCCCAGGGAAAAATGAGTAACTTCCCCAAAGTAGCATACAATTCAGGGTTAAATATCATCTTAATAGGGAAAAGGAAGGAGGAATGTAGGCCTCTTAGGGGAAAGTAAACGATTTTCAGAAAAGAATGGACCCTTCAAAAAATAAATGAGAGGTGTGATAGTTGTGACAAAGGCCGCCTGGGTGCCGTGCTGACGTCCAATCTCCTCTCCTGTGACAGAGGTCAGTCTTCCCTGGTTGATGAAACTCTAGGGGAGGAGATCTATGACACTGAACTCCTTTTGGAGACCTGTCTTTAGGCAGATAAAGGGAGCTCAGAGAAAGCATCTCTACATTCGCTGTTTTCAAGTGCCCTACAGTTCAAAATAATCAATATACCAAAGCAGCATATATTTGGGCAGAATGTTTTGAATAGCTGTAGCCGTAGTTTGGGGGAGGCATACTCTACTGCCCATCAGTGAAAACACAACTAGCACAAGTAAATGACTCTCTTCCCGTCCATCCCTTCCCCTAGTCCAACCTTGGGCATGCCGAAGAAGTGAGAGGAAGGTCAATGCATTTGTTAAATTGATATAAAGATCAAGACAGTGGCCAGGTTGAGGTTAAGAAGGAAACAACAGCCCAGAAGGGAAGAGTCTACCACTGCTTACCCAGGTGATCAAGAAGGGGTAAAGCTTTTGGGAGTGCCCACTGCTTTACTCCCTAAGGACATGAGTAGGTCACTGCCTGTCCAGTCACTACTGAGAAGATTAAAATAGCAGCCAGCCAGCAGTGGGCAGAGAGTATGAAGTAGCATTGGGTATTCAAGCAGCAAGGTGGGAATGTGATCAACAAATCTGCCAAACTCTGAGGCTTTCTCTTCCCAGAGAGCCTGGTGTTGCAACTGACCAGGATGTCTTTAAGAAAAAGAAATGCCAGATCATAGGCACTTGATCTGGAAGAAATTCTGCACCAACCCACAGGCAGGACATAAACTAAGGTGTTAGCCCTTGCCCTGAAACACATATCATCAGAAGAGGCTAATATCTCTAATAAATATGAGCTCCAAAGAAAGTTATGACTCCATCTTGGAAGAATAACAGCTAAATTAATAATAACATGAAAGAAAGGTGACAAAGTAAAAACCCATGCCAGAAAAAGCAAAATGAATGTATAACACCAAAAATTAATTTTAAGTAATATTAATAAATAGTCTTAGGGAGATAAGGAGGGATAATGCAAACCAGGAGCTACAAGAAGAAGACAAAGAAAAACCAAATGGACATACTACAAATGGACATATGCAAAATATAATAGTTAAGATAATAGGTGCTTAATTGCAAAATGGACGGCAAATAATATACTGTTGAGAGAAGAAAACAGATCCAGAAGAAATAATCACTATGAACATATGTCAACCAAACAATGTGTTCACAAAATATATAAATAAACCAATCAGAAATCATAGTAGATCTCAATCTTTGCATTTTATGATTTTTAAGATCCTCTAAGAAAATGATAGATCAGACTCCAAAACAAGTAACTGAATGGAAAAGCTAAATTGACTGATATATAAAACTTTATACCCCACCAAATAACACATATTCTTTTTAATACACATATGAATATTTACTAAATTAACTATGTACTTGGTAAGAAAGAATGTCTCAATAAATTCCACAGAATCGACATCTGAGAGGTTATGTTCTCTAATCATAATATAATAAAATGTAAAATCCATTCCAAGGATAGATTTTTAAATCTTGTAAGTCCAAAAACAAAATATCATACTACAGAACAATCATTATATTTAAGAGGCAATAATAAGTAAAATTATGAAAAATTTAAAACTAAATAATAATAAAACATAACAAATTGGTATGTAACTAAATAAGCAATTAAAAGGAGATATAAATTTAAAACACTTCTTTGAAACCAAGAAAATAAGTGAGCATAGCATTCAAATAAAAACAAAACCATAAAAAGAGCAGTAAGTAAACAAAATGCCATGTGGAAAGAAAATAAAGATAAGGTCAAAAATCAATTAAATGAATTATCAGGAAAAGAAACAGCGAGGTTTCATAAAATCAAAAGCTGGTTCTTTGAAAAGATTAATAAGATCAGTCAAGTTCTAATAAAACTAGAGCAAAAGAAAATAAGCAAATGCAGAATGAAATAGGAAAAAACTCAGATAAAAATAGATTTTTAAAAAAACAATAATGTTAACAATTATATGATAATGAACTAAGAAAACTTAAACAAGAAGGATAATCTCTGGGAAATTATCATATGCCAAAAATGTCACTAGAAATATAGAAAACTTGAATTTAAGTTTAAAGAAGTTCACTTTAGACAACACAAAAAGATTTTGACAGATGAGAAGACATTGGCAATGTCAAAATCCATGTGAAAATGTTTTTAGAACACATGAGAAAGCTAAAATAAGAAGACAAAAAACCCAGTCCAAAACAGTGGGCAGAGGAAGTGAATTGTTGGTAGTCCACCGGAGAGAAACCATATGATTCACAATGCTTGACCTTATTAGGGAAGATAAATATACAAAACATTTTTTAAAGATTTTATTTATTTACTTTTAGAGAGGGGGGGAGGTGTTGGGAACCACCCTGCCTGGTTTCAGGAGTTGTAACCCCCCCAGGGCTAAGGCTGAGTGAGCAACCTTCGGACTGTGAGCCACTAAGGCGACAAAGATTATCTCCCTGGCAGGAGCGCTGCTTCTGCTTCATCCATAACTGGTCCCCAATGCTTGGTTGGTTAGCCAATGATGGGTAAGATTCCCTCAAGGGAGAGGTCACCTAAGACAGGCACAACCACTTTGAAGGCCCTCAAGGAAGGACTCGGGGGGCTGCAGCAAAGAGGGGGTGATGGACCCTTGCCCCCACCTGCCGGCTATCCTGACATAGCCTGAGTCCTCATTCCATCTGGGAGAAGTTTTCCTTATCATGGAGGGCAGTGCAGCTCTGTGCTGGCTAGGGCAGGCTCCGCAGATGATGGAGCATAAGAAAGAATTCATTAAAGTCCTATGAAACCTGCTTTGCTAGGAGTGCTCTCATTTAAATGATAAGGGTCCAAGCAGGAAATAAGTTTGTCTCCCAAAGTTTTGTAACCCCTTAACTGACAGACCCTGACTCAGATTAAGCCCTCAGAGCTCTTTGAAATGTTATCTATTGTTTGATCCTTGCCACCTGACAATGATTGATGAGCTTTACCTGTATTCCTGTGCAAAATGGACCTAATAAAAGCCATTGAGGAAGGGGCTCTTGGTCCTTCTCCTTTGAGAGATCGGCCACCTCTCCTCCCCAAGCAGATCATGTCTTGATAGTCTTACTCTCATCCGTGGCAGACGGGTGGGGCTCTGCAGGCAAAGGCTCCCCCACAGGGAGGGAGGAAGAAAAAGAGGGAGAGAAGCAGCAATGTGCTTGAGACACATCAATCGGGGTTGCCTCTCACATGCTCCCAAAATGATGACCTTTCTCTTTGCATCATTGAAGATTTTGTACTTTTCAGCCCACCTACCTCTGCTCCCCCACTTCTATCTCTGGGAAGGAGAAAGGAATGGAAATTGAGTTCGATAACAAATGGTCCTCAATATAATGAATTATATTGAAACCTCGACTAAAATGCCCCTTTATGATGGGGTTTGGAGAGCTTCCAGTGGTTGAACACATTGCTGTGCTGGGCAGGGGCTCCCCTGGAGACAGCATGGGAGTGACACCCCACCTCACCCTCACCCTCACTCCTTGCCCCATGCATCTCTTCCATCTGGTTGTTCCTGAGGTGCATCCTTTACAACAAACCAGAACACATTAAAAAATATATATTTTATTGAGTTCTCTGAGTTGTTCCAACAAATGATCAAATTCTTAGTTTATAGCCATTTCATCAAAGGCATTGGTGGCCCAGGACTTGCAACTGGCAGGGCCGAGGGATCTGACACTAACTCCGAGTAGAGAGTGCAGAATGGAACTGAGTGTTGGACGTCCAGTCAGTGTGGGGGGACTGGAAAAGTGTGTCAGAGGGAGCCACAGAACCAGCCAGATCAGTAACTGGCATTTAGGGAATGAAGGAGCTGCCAACTTCCTGTGATAATCACTGACTAAAAATAGTCTGATATTATTTTATAACAATCAAACGTATTAACGAAACTCTGGGCTGTAAAGCAATGGTGTATGCTGAAGATCTCTACCAGTTCCAAGTATGTAACACAAAGGTGTAATACACAGGAAAAGGAGATAATCTTAGAATTCTAATTCCCTGCTCTTTGTGGCAGCAACAAGAGGCCTGAAAGTTACTCATTAAGTAAAATACATGCCCAACTCCCCAAATCAGTTTGCACTAAACTGGACAGCATTTTTTTCTGACCAGAAATTTTACTATAACCTCTATCTGCATACTTTTCCACTGGATACAGAAACAGCAACTATTAGTGGGCCTAATACTGACAGAGTAGTTTATTTTGTTTGGGTTTTTTTTTTTTTTTTTTTACTCAAGCTGCTTTCATTGCTTTCATAATAACAAAATAGGCCCTCCAACATCTCAGTTTAGAAAACCTGGTTTTGGCCCAGATTTGTAGATTTACTTAATTACCAGGTGGGCTGAGGCCTGCTTATTCAACAATGAACATATTGTGGGCTGCCATTATAACTATAAAGATCCTTTATCCACCTAAAAGTTATGTCCTCTTGTAACTCCATGGGAAGTCAGTCATAAGAAAAAGAAAACAAATATTCTTTACAAGGTATGAAATGCAGGCCACAAACACAGGTGTGCAAAATGCAACTTTCTTTATTATTCCATAATCGGTTGATTTCAAGTTTGGGCTCCCAGTTCTCAAAAGTCAACTTGGGGTTGTATCTAAATTCCAGCAGCCTGATACAAGTGTTAGGCCTTAAAAGACAGTTGTGACCCTTGGGGTGGCTTGTGCTCATGTGCATCTTCTGAGACATCAGCATCTCAGTGGGCTGGTAGGATACACGGCCTTATTGGCATGTGCCAGGATGCTGAGAATTAAATTGTATTGGTGCACACAGTCATAGCCCTTCAGGTCCAGCTGTGCTCAATGCTACTTCCATGCCACTAAAGAAGGCACGGAGTCATCCTGCTGCAGCCCAAGGATCTCAGTGTCCTGACTATGACAACATCTGACCTCAGTCTCTTCTCTAGAACCCTAACCAAGAAAACAGACTATAAGGCTCTGTCTTTGGACACTCCTCCAAGGAGGACATACAGAGGGCCCAGAGACATATGAAAAAATGCTCAGCATCATTAGCCATCAGAGACATGCAGATTAAAACCACAATGAGACACCACTTCACACCAGTCAGAATGGCCATCACAGACAAATCAATGAACAAGTGTTGGAGAGGATGCGGAGAAAAGGGAACCCTAGCACACCGTTGGTGGGAACTCAGACTGCTGCAGCCACTGTGGAAAACAGTATGGAATTTCCTCAGAAAACTAAAAATGGAACTGCCTTTTGACCCAGCAATTCCACTGCTGGGATTATACCCTAAGAGCCTTGAAACACCAATCCAAAAGAACCTATGCACCCAATGTTCATAGCAGCACAATTTACAATAGCCAAGTGTTGGAAGCAACCTAAGTGCCCATCAGTTAATGAGTGGATCAAAAAACTGTGGTACATTTACACAATGGAATTCTACGCAGCAGAGAGAAAGAAGGAGCTCCTACCCTTTGCAACAGCATGGATGGAACTGGAGAGCATTATGCTAAGTGAAATAAGCCAGGAGGTGAGGGACAAATACCCTCACCATCTTTAATGACCTCGCCTTTAGCTGGAACATAATCAACAAAAGAAAAAAGCAAACAAAATATAACCAGAGACATTGAAATTAAGAACAATCTAACAATAGCCAGAGGAAAGGGGGGAAGGGACGGTGGGGGGAAAGGGTTTTCAGGAACTACTATAAAGTACACATGGACAAAACCAAGGGGAAGGGTGGGAGCAAAGGAGGGAGGGCTGTTTGGCTGGGGTTGGGGGGAGTAGTGGGAGAAAAATGCAGACAACTGTAATTGAACAACAATAAAGTAATTTTTTTTAAAAAAAGGCTCTGTCTTTGAGACACTGCATACCTCCATCCTGCTCACTTCTCCATTCTTCCTCTTCTCTCCTCTCCCCATTAGCCTAAGATAATGTCGTCTGCTTGAGGGTCAGGGAAGCCTGTCTCCTTCATAGTGCTTCTTTTCAATATTCTATCCATGTCTGCTTCTACTATCCTGAGACAGGGAAGCCAGATAGGGCCTTTTGCTCTGCTTTCTATCCTGCCAATTGCTTCTCCTGAGGAAATGAGCCCAGGAGAGGATCTTACCTGAAGGCAGGGAGAGTGCTAGCCACAGAAAAGGGGGAGAGGGAAAAAGGTAACTTCCAGGAGAATGAATGCAAGCCTCCCTCTCAAAAATGTTATTCCACATTATTACCACCTCTTCCTAGACAACCAACTGTGTCCCTTGTCTCAAATAGCACCATGTTTAACTAAGCACTTTACAGACACTGACAGCCAGGAGGAGGAGCATGCAAGTCACAAAAGGCTGAATTTAAGTTAACAACTGAAAACTGGTAAGAAATTGGCATAAAATTCTTTGTATTCCAAGCCACATCACTGGCAGATCATTTATATTCTAAAATATATACTTGCTAGGATGAGATTCAGCTGTCAACATCCAATTCTGAAGATAAAGAAATTACACTGAGACTTCCATCTAACTTATTATATGTGAGACAGAAATATGAAGAAGGCTGGTACTTGCTCAAAGTTCACAAAGATACACAAACTCAAGATAGGGTACCTTGGTTAAGACTCGTTAAAGTCCTAACCAATGGGCAGAACTCCCCCTCAAATGGGCTAAAAGCCGAAGAAATTTATTTTTCATGTGATTGAAATAGAGACAGTGTAGGTTTCTCACTGAAATCATAATGTCAACATGGGTCAAGCCTCAGTTTCTCTGAGAGTGTCTTGCCTCTGACTTCCTCCTCTAGTCAGTTTTATCCTCCTAATTGGTGCCAGGGCTACCTATGTTCATTCACTCAGTAAATACTTATCGAGTATCTCTAACATGCCAGGCATTGTTCTGAGTTCTGAACTGATGAGATAAAAAGAAAAACTCCATTCTGGTAAGAGAGATATATAAAAAACATAGGGGAAAAAACGACATAATATAAAATATTGTGTTAGTTTGATGAGCACTCTGAATAAAAATAAAATGAGGCAAAAGTGAGTGACAGGAATGTTACTCTAGCCAAGGCAATCGGGGAAGTCATCTGGGCCCAATTAAAGGGTAGGAAAGGCCATGACAAGACTTATAGTGGAAGGGTCTCAAGCAGCAGGAACGCCCACAGCAGAGACCCACCACGCAGAGGGTTTGTGAGGTGCTGGAGGTACAGAAGGGGCCAGTGCACCTGGGGTCCTCTGAGCAAGGAGGGGGCAGTGTAAAATGGGGAGAGGTGAGAAGCCAAGACATGATGGCAAGGACTTGGTAACCTACCAAGTAGCGTGGACGCGCATGTAAGTACAAGTGTAACAGGAAGCTGTGGGAGGTTTGAGCAGGGGTGCCTGACAAGATTTAAAGGACCACTGCAAGATGTGCAGAATAGTTAGTGAGGGTGAAGGGGCAGAAGAGGGGTTACAAGCAGAGCATGAATTGGGTTGGGCAGTGGCCCTAGAAAAGATAGGTCTAAGCTCCTAACCCCTGAAACCTGTAAATGTGACTACCTGGAAAAAGGGTCTTTGCCAATGTCATTAAGGACCTGAAGATGAGGTTATACCGGATATAGGGTAGGCCCTAAATTCAATGACAGCTGTCTTATAAGGAAAGGCAGAGGCAGACTTGACACACACAGAGAGACAGAGAAGAGGCTATGCCAAGGCTGGGGCAGAGACTGGAGTTATGCTGCCACAAGCCAAGAAACAGCTGGGACCACACAAAGCTGGAAGAGGCAAAGAAGGATGGGTTCTCCCCTAGAGTTTTAGGAAGGAACATGACCCTACTGACACCTAATTTCAAACCTCTGGCCTTCAAAATTGTGAGGAAAGCCATGAAATTTGTGGTAATTTGTCACAGCAGCCCTAGGAAACTGGCACAAAAGCTATCACAGTATCCAGGCAAGAGATGCTGGTAGCTTGGACAAAGATAATGGTGACAATGGTGAGATATGGTCAAGTAGGCTTACAAATGAAGGGGAAGATGAAAAAGATTAGTTTCCTAGAACCAACTGGATTTGCTGCTCCACTTTTGTCCAGAAGGAAAAGGCTCTCTTCCTGCAATCCCCAAGCCAAAGTTCTGACTTTCATTCTGGCTGGGCCGTTCTCATCATAAGCCCTCCCTAAGCCAGAGAAATGCCACATGGTGAAGAGCACAGGCCTGGTGGTACACCTGGAGTGGACAGTGTGTCCTCCAGCTCTTTTCCCTTTCCTAAAAGAGCCCAAATTTATCTCAAGCATTTGACCCTGTTAAAGGCAGCTTGCAATCCTCAGGGCAAAATTGACCCCATCTCCAGGTCCAGGAGAAATCCAAGTCAGACCTAGATGGAGGTCCCCACTAATGTGCTACAAAAGTGGGTACTTTGAGTGCTGAGTCCCTGACCTCCTCAGCCATCACAGTGCAGTTCCCAGGACTCGTCACTTCTAACCCCAAGCCTTCTAGCCCCATCCTTGCCCTAGGCTACTATTAAATATTTTCCTTCAAATGTGTGTTATGATGTGGAAAAGAAAATTGGACTTCTAATAATACACCCCTCCCTGTGCCAGTAATTTGTTTATGGGCCCAAACCTACGCAAACTCATAGCTTTTCTGCGTATCTGCTACCTGTCTGAGATGACCTTGTTATCAAGAGAAAGGAAGATTCTTTCTTTCTCCCTCTCTGTCTCTCTCTCTTCTCTCTGTCTCTGCCTGTCTCTCTGTCTCTCTCTCTCTCCCTCTCATCATGAACAAGGAAACATGTTCTCTGCTTCTGCTAGCATCACTTCTGACTCAAAGCAGCCAGCCAGAGGTAAAGTGGCATGTGGAGAATGGAGCATGACACAGAATTAGACCTGGAGGCCCTGTTCCATGCCTTGACTTTGGCCTGCACTTCCGCCCTGGATTTTCAGCTATGGAAATGAACTAATTTCCTAATTTTAAGCTTATTTGAATTAGGCTCCCAGTTACTTGCACCTCAACGTATGTTGACAAGTTTAGTACCTTTCCAGAACCTTGGAGGCAGGAGGGGGAGTTGGCTCTAATTGGCTTCTTTTCTGGAACAGGGGAGGGGTCAACCTCATCTAAGCTACATGGCTAAAATGCCCAGTCACAATGTGGACTGATTTGTACAATTTTTATACGATCCATTACTTTATCACATTTTTCAATTTAGAGAAGGAAAACATGGACTTGGAAGAAATACTTACTACAGCATATCTAAAAATACTGGCAGTAAGAGAAGTAACACTATTTTATTCTCCAAACTCCTTTATTCTAAGGAACTGATCTAGTTGCTCTCTTTAGAAATGGCACTACATGTATCAAAATACAATACACAGAGTTAGTTAGTGCCTTCATTTTGGTAGATATGACATCTGCTTTTCTGGCTATTGACCTGTGAAACAACAATCAAAGCAATAAAGCATCTGTTTAATGGTAAAACAAACCAACCAACAAATACCAAGCCACCAACAGCATATTTAATATAATCCAACAGGGTCCCTATCCACAAGTCACGTGTCCCTGTTCTGACACAGAATAAGGCTTAAGGGCTTCCATGCTGCTCTGGGAAGGAAGAGTCAGCAGAAACTACCACTT
Source organism: Anoura caudifer (assembly GCA_004027475.1). Taxonomy (NCBI): domain Eukaryota; kingdom Metazoa; phylum Chordata; class Mammalia; order Chiroptera; family Phyllostomidae; genus Anoura; species Anoura caudifer. Next base: position 89,172 of record PVKU01003802.1, read on the forward strand.
AACCATTGACAGACAAATTCATCCCACAGACAAGTCTTGTTGCACATGTTCAGTGCATATTATTAAAAGTATCTTTATTATTGATCCCACCTTTAAAACTAGGTTATTTCAAATACAAATCTGGATTTCTGATTTCTCTTTAAACCCTGGAATCTCACTTATAATTGAGTCCACACTCTAATATGGTAGCAACTGGCTAGAATGAACATACAAGCTGTATGTTCCCACCAACCCCTATTACTCTTCCAAAATTTATCATCTGTTTTCTCTTTAGCCCCTGCATGCACTGGAGTTTTTATGTTCTAGATCTGGAAGCTGCTGGGTGGCCAGGGCCACTGCTACATCTCCGGGATGCTGGGAAGCATTTCCTCTTACCACGGAGCTCCAACCGCATTTGGTCAATGTTGTCACTATCACAGTTTCCTCAGAACCCCTTTCTCTCTGTTAGCCCAGTTGAGTTCAGTCTTTGAAACACAGAGGTTTCTTACTGATACACTGAAGAAGGTATGTCCCATGAGCTTCCATGGGGTCTAACATTGGGGATGAAGTTTCCACAATATGTCACTCTAGTACTGTGATGAGGAGAAATACATTCCACCTTCAATGGGAAGCACATTCCTCTCCCATTGCCTCTCCAACACCTGGTGCCATAGGGGTATGCTGTTCTTTCCTATAACAACATAGATGCTAGAATGGAAATTAGCACTGTTGACAAGAGAGCAGCAGGGAAATAATCCAGAAGGACCAAACAAAAACATCCCGTACATTCAAGGAATAAAGCATGCCCTTTCTACTTTTCCACATCGGCTTCCCTTCCCTAACAAATGCATGGATCCTTAAACTGGCAGATTTGGTTTCTCCTGTTTTTGAGGGCCCAAGCTACAGCTTTCACATTCACTCTTTTTATATTGACATGAAATTATGTAAACAGTCTAAGACAGTGATCATTGCTCCTCTGAAAATACTAAGTGCAGCTCCATTTCTTAGCAGGAGAGGCCATATCGGAAGTGAGAAGAGAATCTGATTCCTTTGCCCTTCACACTGAACCACGCCATGGCCACTCACTCTGCCTCCCGCAGAGAGAACTGCTGCACTGCCATTGTTACTCTGCGTTTAAGTGGTGATGCTGAAGGGAAAAGAAATAGAATTTTTAAAGCAAAGAATGATGCAAGTTTGCCTTTTTTTTTCTGAAATGCCCCTTGATTCAATAACAAAACACTAAAGCATATGGCTGTGCCATCCTTGGTATATGGAAATAATGTTTCTGAAACATTTTAGGGGGGGAATTGCTCAAGTTACATTTTTATTCATGGTGTCAAATTTGCCTTTACTTAGCCAGAGGCATGGCATGGCAGAGTTTGGGAAGACTGTTTAAGGTATAAATTGACAATACCAACTGTTTAATATAATGATTTAACAGACTTGACCAGTCATCAAGGTAACATTGAGCAAATTTCTAAACAATGATGACTTAGAATAGGGAGCAAAAATTAATAATGCTTACCTAAATCTAGAGGGAAATTTTTTCTAAGCAGGCATTCACATCAACATTTGTTCAGAGCTTTGATATAATTACTCCCCAGCACTGGAATGATGGCTGCTTGGACCACAGAGAGAAGAGAGGGCACAGAGAGGTCAGAGTCTAGGCCTTAGATTCCAAGTGCATCTCAACAACACTCATTTTATGCGGAGTGGAGGGCATTGGCTGGAAATGACTACTCGGTTAAAGATTAATTCAAATACAAAAAAATTGCCATAGAATTAACAAACTATCCAATTTTAGCTATGATTTCTAAGACAGTTTCCTTCTGTGACACCACATTCAAAGATCCATAAAGCAGCCTTTTTTTGGATTTATTTCACATTCCTCTAGCAGATCCCACAGTGTTCAAAGAAGCGACAGCCAGAATTGGCACAGTGGTTTCCAGTATTTTCCTTGTATCCGAGGAGAAACAGGTTGTAAAGGACTAATCAAATGCTGTCCTTGCAGGAGCAAGAGATGGAGATGCAGGGAAAGAAGGCACTTCCTGCCAGTCTCCACTCCCCCTCCACCGGCCTGCATGCACCTGCAGGGACCCCCCCAAACCCCAGAAGCTGGAGTCAACATGGAGAGAATCCAGTTAATATTTTTGAGTAGACAAAGTCAGATCTTCATAAAAATATAAGAGCAACCTGTAGTCATGCTTTTTAGTGGGGAAAAATTCATTAGGATAATTGACTAATACATGACAAGCTGCAGCTGGTTTGCCTCCTGGTGGATCCTGGGTTTGCCCCGTGCAGAGAAAACGCTGAGAACTCGTTGAAACATGTCACTCATTTCCCTTGTGACAGCTTTCACTAAATAGTTGGGGTAGAGAGACTCGGAATGATGCTTTCATTTTTTCCGTCAAATCATTCTGCATTTGCAAAATCAAGTTTTTTTCAAATGAGTGCATTTTAACTTTTTATGAAAAGTAATAGAGGACTCTGACCTGGAACAAATGTAACTTCCTTGGAATCAGTCTAGCAATGGAAGGGGTGTTGTCAAGCCCTTTTCACACCTATTTAGATATATTGTGATCCCCTGGGAATAAAAAGTCTGGGGAGCAGAGGCAAGCTCAGAGTTCCCCTATAACCATGGATAAAAACCAACAGGGTGTGGAGGCCTGAATAAGAGGGTAAAACTATTATGGCTTTAAAAAGCATAGAGTTGACCGTGTACATAAAAATAATGAAGAAAAGAGAAGAGCAGGAATAACATTGGGGTATTGAGGGCCCTGTGTAAATTCAGCTAAAATACCAAAGGTTGCCCACAAGCTCTGAAACTTGGGAGATGAAATGCATTTATGGACTAAGAGTAAAGAAAGAATCCCATTGTGTGTCACCAGTCATGAGGGACCGAAGTGTGGGAATAAGGCCAGAGTGCTGCAGTCCCGTGTGCCCTCAAATGCAGAATTGGGAGAACACAGCTGGGACAGTTCTTACAGCAGGAAAAACTTTTTAAAATTTTGCAATCACTCACAGACTGATACTTTTGTAAAATACATCTAAAATGAATTATTAGAAAATCAACGATGCGCTAGATGCTACGGCAATGCCAGTATCTGTGTCAGTGTGAAACGCTTGTTCTTGATTATTCTACTGATCTCATCTCAGACCAAGTAGCACACAGTTCAAAGGTGGGCAGTGGGCTGCAGATCACACTTGGAATAGCACTGGCCTACTCCACGGAGACTGATCACAAAGGATTATGCGTGCAAAGTGTCTGTCAATGTGGCAGGTGTGAACTTTCATGAAATGACCTTCCAAAGAAGAAATCCTGGGTCTCCGTTCCCCGTAAAAGTTTCAGTACTGGCAACGGATAAAGTTTTAAATTGGGAGGAAGGCAGTGGTAAAGAAGATAAAAGCAGGTATAATTTGTTACAAACAGAAATGATACCACAAAAAATAAACAAATAAATAAAACAGTTAAGTGACCAAACAATGCCCCTAGAGAAGCTATGGAGAGCAGGAAAGGAGCATATATTTAATTTTAAAATTTATATGGAATCACAAAAGACTCTGAATTGCCAAAGCAATCTTGAGAAACAAAAAGTTGAAGGTATCATTCTCCCTGATTTCAAACTATAGTGACACAAAACTGGGTGCAGAGATCAATAGAACAGAACAGAGTCCAGAAATAAACCCACATCCATATCGTTAATTAATCTACAAGAGAGGCAAGAATATACAATGGGAAAAGAATGGTCTCATCAATAAATAGTGTTGAAAAAACTGGATAGATACGTGCAAAGAACTAATCTGGACAACTTTCTTAAATCGTATACAAAAATAAACTCAAATGGATTAAATGCTTAAATGTAAGACCTAAAACCATAGATCCCCTAGAAGACATAGGCAGTAAATTCTTTGGTATTAGTCTTACTAATGTTTTTTGATATATACCCCAGGCAAAGCAGCAAAAGCAAAATTAAACAAATAAGAATATATCAAGCTAAAAGCTTTTGTACAGCAAAGGATGCCATCAACAGAATTAAAGGGCAACCACTACATGGGAGAAAATGTTTGCAAGTAACATATCGGATGAGGCTAACATCCAAAATATAGAAAACTTATAAAACTCAACATCAAAAAAAATGCAGACAACTGTACTTGAACAACAATAATGTAATTTTTTTAAAAAAACAAACAATCCAATTTTAAAAACAAAAGACATAAACAGACATTTTCCCAAACAAATACAGACAGACAAAAGGGAACCCTCATGCACTGTTGTTGGGAATGTGAAATGGTGCAGCCCCTATGGAAACTATATGGAGATTCCTCAAAAACTTAAAAATAGAACTACCAAATGACCTAGGAATTCCAATTCTGAGCACTTATCTGAAGAAAATGAAAACACTAAGATAAGCACCTCTATGTTCATTGCAGCATTATTTACATTAGCCAATATATGGAAGCAACCTAGGTGAATAAAGAGGTTTTACTCATATACATACAGGCCCAATGGAATATTATTCTGGCATAAAAAAAAGATCGAAATCTTGCCATTTGCAGCAACATGAATGGAGATAGAGAGTATTATGCTAAGTGAAGTCAGACAGAAAGACAAACACCATATGATTTCGCTTATGTTGTAGAATATTAAGAAATGAAACAAAACTAACAGACTCATAGACACAGAGAACAAACTGATGGTTGCCAAAGAAGATGGCTGTAGGGATGGGTGAAAAAGGTAAAGGGGAATAAGAAGTACAAACTTCCAATTATGAATTGGAATTAATAAGCCACAGGGATATAATGTATAGCACAGGGAATACAGTCAATATCATCATAACTTTGTACTGTGACAGATGGTTACTAGACATGTGCTGATCCCACTGTGAAGTATATCAATGAAGAATCACTATGTTGTGTACCTGAAGCTAATACAATATGGCATGCCGACTCTACTTTAGTTTTCAAAATGAGTTAATTTTTTAAAAAGCATAAATCATAGGTGAGTAGAAGAGTGCCCATAACAGTAACTGTGGGGGCAAGAGGCAGATCATCATGGAAATTGTCTGGGTGGTGGTTTTGGCTAGTACCTGAAGCGATAGCCTGAGCATCCTCAACTCAGGGCAGGATAGCATAGCCCAAGGCTCTACAGAGATGAGGACGCCATCATCAATACCTGCCTGGAGGCTGAGAGAAGGCTCAGCTTATTACATTTACATGAGAAGTTACCCATCAGTGCCCTGTATCTGTTTTCCTGATATCTTCAGTCACATGTTGTCTCTTAATTTTACTTATGTGTTTTGAAAGCTTCGCAGATTCTCCGTTTATTAAATCTTCTTACTGCTTCTTCCCAGAAGCTCCTCTTTAAAAACACATAAACAATTCAATGTGAAAATTAGCTGTGGTTGATTTATAATTCATTCTGGAAGAGCAGCTTTTAAAAAGAAACAGAGAATTAAGTTGAGAATTAGGCTTGAAACCCACATGCCTCCCTCGGCTTTTGAATTAGATGAATTTAATGGGAATGTGGAGACTAGGGCTATGGGTAGAGAATAAAATCTACTGGCCCTGCTGATACTAAACATTCCAGCTGAGAGTGGAATTCATTTTGGAATACATAAAGTGAATGAGCCTGGACAGGCTTTGAAGCACTGTTAAAAAGACTTGGCCTCTCCCTACCTTCATCAGTCCACCAGGTATCTCTTCAGCTGAAACACTGCTCTTTCTCAAAGAGAAGCTCAAATCCCAAAGCCCTTCACTGTACCCATCAGTGGAAAGGAGTTTTTACATTTTCATTGTAGTCCCTCCCTATTGAGGGGCCAACGCTCCCTCCAAACATTGACCAGTATGGTTTTCCACCTGGTGAGCAGGTGATGCTCCTGCAGCTTCAGGTAACGAAGGCTTAGTCCCAGGTAGAGAACTAACACATGGAAAGAGTTCCAGAATTCAGAGACTCAAGAGAGTCTGCATTGTTCCTTCATCTACATTATTTTAAGTGATGTTAGCAAAACTATGAAACCACACAAAAAGAAAGTTTGAGCAGAATTCTATTGAAAGAAGGGAAATCCGGCTAGAGGCAAGAAGGTGAAAGGAGTGTCGAAAAATAAGTAATGTTAAAGAATCTGCTTCAGCAATTTACCTTTGATTAGAGAAAAATCACTTCCACCTGCTATGCATAAGGCAGTTTCTGACAAATTTATTTTCTTTTTAAAAGATTCGAAATTATTTCAGGAGACAAAATCAGTATCTATAAACAGAAAAAATCCTGCTTCTATAATAAGACCATCCTTTCCCATTTTTATTTCAGAAGAATTACCCCCCAAAGATGATGCAGTTCACACAGTCCAGTTTTCTGAGTTTAATAGTGACCCCCAGGGATGTGCCTGCAAGAGCTTGAGTGTGCTGTGTGAGGCCACCCTGAAAGGGCAGACAGACTGGCCCTGGCTTCTCCCAGGAGCCTCAGTCCTTGAGAGAAGCATGCAAACCCTATTGAAGTTCATTATCATTTCTTGGGGTTTCAGATATCTAAAACATTGTTTTCTGCTCTGTTATTCTTATTCTTTTCCATTTACCTGCTAAATGCTTAGATTTAATAAACACCATTTTTTATCTTTTCATCCCGTTCCAGAATTCAGATTTAAACCATGTTTCTTTAAAACTTTCAACTAAGATTTGAGGAAAAAAATTGTTTTTAATTTCTCCACACATGGCATCTGTCTTCTCATTTTAGTCGCCCTTTTATGGAACCTTTCCGGTTCCAGGACTCAGAAATTAAACATATGGTTTAACATTGTGACCATACCTCTTACTACCTGTATTGTTCAGGGCAGTTCTAATTTTACAGAGCTGAGGACTCCCTCACACTACACTAGGTCCTCATTTCCTATAAGCAGCCTAATGTCCCGGCTGCATACTTCACTTTCCAGTGTAGTAAGAGAACACACACACACACACACACACACACACACACACACACACCACCCCCCACCCCACCCCCCAAAGCCCTGTACTAGGCAGTTCCATATACGGCATCTCTTTAATCCTGAAACATTGCTGTCAGGGTTATTTTACCATCCTCATCTGCAGTCCAGGAAATTGAAGCTTTAAGAGGTGGAGTAAATGAACCAAAACCCTACCACTACAAAGTGGCACAGTCACAATGTTAAACAAAGTCTTCTGGTCTCTTCAATTAATTTTTGGTTTCTTTGTGGCATCAAGGAAATATACACAGTGTAATAAATAGTCATAGAAAAATGTCATGATACCACCAGCCAGAGAGAAAAGAGAACACTGCCAGCAAGTCAGGGAAGCCCTCTCTGTGCCCCTACGATGATCATCACCTTTCCTCTCCAGGGGTAACACCAGCTCAATTCCTATATTATTATTTTTTGGATTTTTTAATAGTTTTATCAACACTGAAAGCATTCCTAACTAACATAAGTTTTGCCTGGTTTTGAAATTTCTAGGAATGGAACCATATACTATGAACTATTTTGTCTTGCTTTCTTTTAAATGTATGTATGTGATGTTCCTTATGTATGCAGCTCATTCACTGACAGTCTTGTGTGATATTCTACCCTATGCAGGGGTGGTGTTCAGGAACCTGTCTGCCTATTGCAGTTATTTTCAGTCAGTGTCACTCTGATCGGGTCAGCTCCTAACCTGATTGCTTAGTGCAAATTATAACAGTTTAAACAGTACTTTGATTGTGTGTATATATCACAATACATGTCTACTGTTGAGAGACATCAATCTATCCCTCAATTTTCTATGAATATTTACTATTTATTTCTATGATAAAAAGAGGCTTTAAAGAAAATACCTACCTCATCAGAGAACCCTCTTTTATACCTATAATAATTCATGTAACTTAAACTTCACCAGTTTGAATTGTGTATTTACAGAATTATGCAACCACTACCAGTATCTAATTCCAGAACATTTTTATCATCCCCAAGAGAAGCCTTCTATCCATTAGCATTCGGTCCCTACTCTTCCTGCCCTACCCAAGGCAACTAAAAATCTACCTCCTGTCTCCATGGATATGCCTATCTGGACATTTCATAAAAATGCGATCATATAATATATGGTCTTCTGTGATTGGCCTTTCCACAGCTTCCTCTTCTGGTGTTAATTCTCTGAGCATGGAGATCTGGGAAAAGGAATCAGTGATCTTGTAAAGACCTTTTATTTATTGGGGTGTTTTTTTTTTTTTTTGGCCTTGTTCCTTAAGTAGCCTTGGTACAAAACTCTCACTTAAAAAGAAAAAAAAAAATGTAAACTCTAGGGTTTTGAAATCCAAATGCAAAACAATCCCTAAGAGGAATATCTGACCCTTTCCTGAATTAAAATTCATGTACTATTTGTGGACCCACTTAGCCCTTTAGGGTTTCTCTGTCATCTGTCTCCATTGGCTTGGCTCTTCTGGTCTTACAACTCTGCAAACATAAAGATTCATGACTTTGGAATCCTAGTAAAGGTTTTCATTCAGAATAGTTTTACCAATAATGACACAAACTGATTGGGGCCATGATTGAAGAGAAGAAAACTGTGAAGTGACTTTTGTGGGGAAAATTAGAAATATTTTAATATACACTATCTACTAGATATTTTTGTATCAATCTTAAATTTCTTGAGTATGATCATTATTGTTGTGTTTTATGTAGAAAAATATCTTTGCTCTTAGGAGATAAATGCTAAAGTATTTCAGAGTGAAGTGTCATGATACCTTTAACTTACTTTAAAATGATAAAAATAGATTGCACACAGAGAGAAAGAGAGAAATATAAAAAGAACAGTAAATGCACAAAATGATTCATTTGAAATTGACATTGTTGTAGAGCTAAAATGGTTAAATATCAATTTTATATGGTTCAACCTAATATTGATAGATTAAGAGTATACGACAATCTAAATCAAGGTTACTCAACATTGGGTCTATTGACATTGTTTTTATCTTTACTGTAGGAGAAGGCTGATCTGCAAATTGCAGTATGTTTTACAATCTTCTCTGGCTTCCGCCTACCAGATGCCAGTAAGACCCTCAACTGTGCAACCAAAAATGTCCCTAGACATCGCCAGGGGGCAAAATCTCCTCCAGCTGAGAACCGCTGATCTAAAGAAACATAAGAATGTGTAGATGAAAAGTATTTTTTCCCAACTTTTCTTTAGGTTAATATTTTTCAAAATAAAGTTATAAAAAATAACAAATTAAATAATATATAGCATCATGTGTATGTTAATATTATTAATTCTTGATTAATCAGTTATTTTTGATACTGGTTCTGACACCAAATTTTGATGACTTTATCTTCTTTTCTTACAATTTTAAAACACCTAAGCCCTTAAAGAACTTAATTTATAGATTCCCCTAATACTTTCACGTGGCTCCATTCCTGAGGCAGAAACTCTTCACTGGGCCCCTATTCACCTGAGCTATATAGAGAACACGATAGACGGAAACGAAATTAACATTTACTGAATACCTACCATACGGCAAGTGCCACTTTATGTCACCTATTAAAATTATTGTGAGAGGCAATTTCATTTGTGTGAATAAGGAAACAGAAGATAAGAAAAGAAACTCAGAGAACTTAAGCAACTGGTCATGGTGACAATGACCTGTAAGAAAGGGAGCAAAAACTGGAGTATAAGACTGGAACCCAACTCCAAAGTCCACATTATTTTACTACGCCAAGGAAATTTGCTGATCCCAGGCCTGTCATTGTTACAATAATAATACTAATGCCTGTCACATTCAAATGAGTTAAAATTGAATACTGGACACCCTAGTGTTAAATTCTTACCCTGAACTGCTCTACTTTATGATTTAGTCAACTCTTCCTTTTTCTCTCCATTCCCCCCCATCTCTCACATCTCTCTTGGCTTTTCCTTTACTGCCATATTCCTCTTGATTTTTTCATGTAAGCCTCTATTTCTCTCTCTCTCTCTCTCTCTCTCTTTCTCTCTCTCTCTCTCCCTCTCCTTTTTCTCTGCCCCCCATCATAGAGACACCTTACTTCCCTAGAAATTATTAGCTGTTTAATGGAAAAAACACATTATAGTTCTGCATTCTCATTTCAGCTGTGCCATGTTCTCACTGAGTACTATTAGAGAATTCACGGAACTTCAGATCATTCAGGTCCTGAGTAGAGTGGATAGAATAAAAAATACGCAAACATCAGAGCTTGCTGTGAAGCACAAATAAAAGTATAACAGTGCTTTGTAAGCTTTAAAACATTATAAGCAATAGATTATCATTGCACATGCACCTCCCATTTGGGTTCAGCACAGGCGGGCACTGTTCCATTTCTGCTTAGGCAGAATTCCTCTACATTCCTGCCTGAGTGAAATTTTCATACTTCCTAGTTGTTCTGAGCACCATCAAGAGAAAAATGAAGAAAAGAAAGAAAATAAATAGTTGAATTCCAAGAACTTCCCCAAAGTAAACAGCCATTCTCTCTAAATAGGGAGAAAACAGCATTTTACTACTCAAAGCTCTAGATAGTTTCCCCCTTTAGAAAAAGATAGCAAGCTGTAAAGTTTCTGGGCTGGCAACGAATTCATGAATAACAACAATTACCTGTTTCTTTTGGATATTGGATGTGCAAATTATCCACCAAAGTTTAGATTGGACAGCTGCTACCTGACTTCATTTAGTATCCAATATGGAACGCTTTTGGCAGAGAATTCGTTTCTCTTTTCCCATCAGGAAAATGAAAAATGAATTGGAAGTGTCAAAGGTTCAGAAATAGCCAAGGCAAAAACCAGTGAATCACTGAGGTAGTAATTAGTTAAAATTTATTGTGCGCAAACTAAAAAGACCATTTGCAAATCAGGAGCACTCAAACCAAAATATGGAATGAGGCTCAGGGGTATATTGTTATAATGCGGTTTATATAGTGAGAAGACAGTGACTGTTTATTCTTTACAGTGATTGGTTAAAATGTGAGAATTTTCAGTCGTTAGCTCATATTAACCTTGTGAAACAGTTCAGGATCTGTCTATGATTTCCAGAGGTAGAAGCAAAAACTGGCCAAGGTCAAGTTAGTCTTGCTAAATTAAGCTTTCTTTGTATGACTAAACTGGTTCTATCCACTCAGGAAAACTTCAAGGTTGGTCTATGTTCATTTTTTATTTTAATAGAAGACGTTACTAAGAATTATTAAAACAAAAAAAAGCTATCTCCAGGTACTTGAATATTGAATTAAGTGCTACTATAGAAGTGGATGATTAGTTGAAGGTGGATTAAAAATAGGAGAACTGATCGGTGAGGACTAGACATGCTAGCAGATTAAAAGAATAACTTGAGTGTTTTAAAAAAATCTGTATTTAATTTTGGCTTATCTATGAGAAGAGACATATGGAACTTGGGTGTCGTTGAAATTACCAGTAGCATCTGTTCATCCTTAGTTTACCCCTTAAATCAGAGATAAAATACATTGCATTACAGATATATGAGTAAAATAGATGAAAATATGATATGTTCCATTTAATATGCAAGTATAAACTAATACTATAATAATTTCTAATTTTAGCTGTAGGTTCTATTCCTAGCCACTAATTAAACTATGATTAGGACACGTGGACAAAAACTAGGGGGGTGGAAATAGGAGGGAGGTGGGGAGGGGGCTGGGGCAGTGGGCTGGGATGGGAGTAAAAGACAGATAACTATACAAGAACAACAATTAAAATAAAATTTTAAAAAATAAAATAAAATAAAATATGATTAGTATTGTCAAGGTGGCAATATTTTTCAAGTAGCCAAAACAATCTTGATAAAAAAATAACAAAAATGGAAGATATACTTCCTGATTACAAAACAATATAAATCTACATTAATCAAGATTAATCATAAAATCTACATTAATCTGTGTAATACTGACTTGAGGATAAATATATAGTGCAATGTAAGATAATTAAGAACCTAGAAATTATCTCTCATAGTAATGGTCTTTTAATTTTTAACAAGGGTTCCAAGATAATGCAATGGGGAAAAGACAGTCTTTTCAAAAAATGGAGGTGAGACAACTGGAGTCTACATGCTAAAAAGTAAAATTGAATATCTATCTTACACCATACACAAAAAAATTAACTCCAAATAGACTAAAGGCCTAAATGTAACTCCTCCAACAACAAAAACTGTTAAAGAAAATGTAAGAATAAACCTTTCTGACCTTGGATTAGGCAATAGTTTCTTAGATATAATACCAAAGGTGAAAAGAAAAAAAATTAAACTTCATCAAAATTAAAAACTTGTCTGCTTCAAAGAGCACCAATCACAAAGAAAGTGAAAAGACAATGCAGACTGAAATAAAAATATTTGCAAATCATACTTCCTTAAAGGCACCTATATGCACATGCACAATATATAAAGAAAACTTAACCAATTTAAAAATGGGGAGAAATTGAATAGCCATTTCTCCAAAGATGATACAGAAGTGGCTAAGTAGAGATGCCCACTTCATCATTTATTAAGAAATTGCAAAATAAAACCACAAGATAGCATTTCACACTCAATAGGATGGCTAAAATTAAAGTGTTGATCAATATGTGGAGAAATTGAAACCGTATACTGCTGGTAGAGATGTAAAATGGTACAGTTTATTTGAAAACAGTTTAGCAGTTCTTCAAAAAGTTAAACAGAGTTATTTTATGACCTAGTAATTCCACTTCAAGTATATACCCAACAGAACAGAAAATTAATGTCTACACAAAAACTTATACATGAATATCCACAGCTGCATTCTTTATACTAGCTGAAATGTGGAAACAACCTAAATGTGCATCAGTTAAATGAATAGATGCACAAAAAGTGATGTATCCAAAGACTGGAATATTATTCCACAATAAAAGTGGATAAATTACTGGTACATGCTACAGAATGGATGAACCTCTAAAACATTATGTTAGGTAAAACAAGTCAGAACAAAAGGCCACATATTTATGATTCTATTTCTATGAAATGTCTAAAATAGGAAAATCCACAGAGACAGAAAATAGATCAGTTGCTTCCAGCATCTGTAAGGAGGGAAAAATGGAAAGCAAGTGTCTATAGGCACAGGGTTTCTTTTTAGAGAGATGAAAATGTTCTGGAAATAGATAATGTTAATAGTTGAACTACTCTGTCATTATACAAAAAAACGATTTGTACACTTTAAAGTTGTGAATTTATGGTATGTGAATTATATCTCAATAAAGCTACTATGTAAAAACTTCATTGGATAAGGAGTCAGGAAACCTGGATATGAATCTAGATGCTCTCCTATTTTTATAACACGACTTCAGGCATCTTTTACTCTTTCTAGCCTCAACCTCCTCATCTGTGAAATGAAAAATGATGCATAAGTGTCCTCTCACTTCCAACAATTTATGATTCAGCCTCCATCACTTCCTTTGTAAAACAGCCCTTTGCCCAGCAAACTAAATGTGACCCCTCCCTGCTCTGAACTCTCATTGCAGGGACCGGCTTGTATTACTACTGTCTGTGCCTCACCGTATCTCGTGCACTAGAAATGCGGGCTACTTAAAGGAAAGCTCAGGGCTACCTTGTACATGACAGAGACTCAGTCATTTTTTAAGATGACTAGAGATATAAAATTATTTATTTAGAAGACAATTTATGAAATGAAGCAATCAATCAAAGAATCAAAATTGTTTAATTTACATTTTGCCAAAATAAGTGATGAATAATTTCCCCAAGATTTGACACAGATTTCATGATAATTCTTGCCATAATAAAATTATAAACTTCATAGTTTGATATATCATATAAATTCCCTTGCTATCCCATACAGAGGAGCTACTACCCTATTTTAAAATAGATTGCCTGCACTGTGGCAGTTTTACTGATGCCGATTTCAAACATGATAAAAATAATTCAAAAAGAGCCCTGAGTGGTGTGGCCCAGTGGATTGAGCATCATCCCCACAAACTAGAAGTTTGCCAGTTTGATTCCAGGTCAGAGCACCTGCCTGGGTTGAGGGCCAGGTCCCTGGTTGGGGACATGTGAGAGGCAACTGATTAATATTTCTCACTCACACTGATATTTCTCTGCCTCTCTTTCTCCCTTCCTTCCCTTCTCTCTGAAAATAAGTAAATAAAATCTTTTCAAAAAAGAATCCAAAAAGAAATAAATGCTTAAACCAGTGTTATTTAATTGCAACTAATCAAGTCTTCAGTATTCCAGTAGGTGTCCTGAATCACACTGTTGTTTTTAAGCAACGAACTCTTACCAATAAGAGACCTCAGTAGAGAACACTATTATTAATCCAGCATTGAAAGGTTAGGCCATTGTTTTCCCACAATCATTACTGAGTTTGCAAATTTTTAAAAAATAGAAAATTATACGGGCTTTGCTGCTTTGTATAACTGTCCAAAATGTATGTTTGACAAGCTAAAATTTTTAGACTAAGAAGCAAATTGAGTAAAAATATAACCATTGCTGCCTTACTTCTTTTTGCTTTAAATACAAAAGATAATTATCAAAAAATGAATTTTGAATTTTGCATTCTTTCTTCCAATGATGAACTATATAATTTAACTCAAAGACATTTATCACTCATTAATAAAAATACAAATGGAAAAATTAGTTCTAGTCTGCTAAGACTTACCTGTAACCTTATAATTCTACCACATTCCCTTTTTATTCTTCATAATTACTAGTTCAGAATACCTAAGTTCAATCCTAAATGTGGAGTTTAGAAAAATTCTTTGTAATTGATAAGAACAAATTAAAGCAGCATCAAAACGCTTTAAGAACCTATGCAAGATTAAATTGGGGGTACATAACTGGGAACATCTGAGGTATTTTTTGTTCTACACCTTGTTTTGCATATGAGATATATCTGAAAAATCATGTTTTATCACATTAAAGGTGTTTTCAGTAAGTACCCACATCTCTCAAATGTATTGAGTTAAATCTTCTAAATAGTATTGTTATTCTTTATCTTGAAGGTAATAACTTCCATCTGTGCTGTCATTTTAAATTTATATTTAATGAGTATTCACTGAATGCTGACTGTTCTGCTGGTAGAGATAATAGTAACACACACAACAAATATTTATTGAGTCCTTATTATAGTACTAGCACTATGCTAAATTTTTTATAGTTTTATCTCAATCAAACCTAACAGCAATTCTATGACATGATAGTTTAATTCTTACCATCCATATCTTACAAGTGAGAAAACTGAAGGTTAATGATGTGAAGTAATTTTCCCAAAGTTACACAGTTAATAAGTGGTTCAGCACTATGCTAGACAGTGTAGGGGTTTGCCAATGAAAAGCACCCAGGTGCTGTTGAAGAACTTACCATCTAGCAAGGATGTCAGAGAAGGGATTGAATAACATAGGTGAGCTATAAGTTATGACTCATGGTTGAATAAGAAATGAATCAACTTGAAGATTACAACTTAAAACACTAGTGTTATGGTATGGGGTGTGTATTAGGCAGTATTCTCCAAAGAACAGTACTAAGAACTAAGAGGGTATGTGGGTGTGTGTGGGTGGGTGTGTGTGTGTGTGTGTGTGTGTAGAGAGAGAGAGATATTGATTTTATGGAATCAACTCATGACTGCAGTCACCTGGGGAAGAGCTAAGGTTGTAGTTCAAGTCCAAAGACTATCTGCTAGCAGAATTCTTTGCTGCTGGGGAGAGTTTACAGTCTTTGTTTTATTAAGGCCTTTAACCAATTGGATAAAACCCACCCATATTATGGAGGGCAATCTTCTTTATTCAAACTTCACTGATTTGAATGTTAATTTTATCCATAAATACACCTTCACAGAAACATCCAGAATAATGTTTGACCAAATATCTAGGTATCACAGCTCAGCCAAGCCGACACATAAAATTATCCATCTCATTGCTTTAAAAATATATATAAAGTCACAGTCAAAAATACCATGTCGTTGGTAAAGGGTCCCCTAAATCTGCGATCTCCAACAGAGCTACACCTTTCGAGCTGAGGACTACATCATATTTAAGATGTATTCCCAGTGTGTATCACAATGAGGGACACATAGAACATTTTTAGGAAGTCTTGTTGCTTTAATTTTAGCAGGCTGCTTGAACTGAACTGAATTAAATTCAGTTCAGGGCCTTTTAAAATGTTTAGGGAAAAAAGCATGTTCAGAATAATTAAGTGTCATTGACAAGTTCAGCAGTTTGGGAACTCATAACTTTATCAGCCTCTTTGCCCAATTTGTAGCAAAAGTTATGCATTGGTTATTTATTTATTGCTATATAACAAATTACAACCAAGTTAGCAATTTACACCAACACACTCATATTATCTCATAGTTTCTGTGACTCAAGAGTCCATTCATAGAACAGCTGAGTGCCCTGCTTCAGAATCTCTCCCAAAGCTGCAATGAGGGGTTGGCCAGGGCTGGGATCTCATCTGAGGCTGATAAGAGGAGAATCTTTTTTGGAGCTCACATGGTTATTCTCATAACCTGGTTCCTTGGCTCTTTGCCAGCTGTTGGCCAGACACTGCCCTCAGCTTCTTGCCATCTAGGCCTCTCTATCTGGTGGCTTACTTTATCAAAGCCAGCAAGGAAGAGAGCCAATATGGAAAGTGTACCAGTAGTGCATATATTGCTGTCTCATATAATTATGGAAATGGCATCCTATCACCTTTGCCATATTTTGTGGGTAGTGGCAGGTAACAAGTACCACTCACATTCAAAGCAAGGGGATTGCACAAGAGCATAAATACTAGGGCATGAGATAATTAGGGGACAACCTTTGTTCCCAACACAGTTCTCTGAGGATTGGACTTTGGGTTGGGTTTTCAGAAATCTCAGCCCTTAGCTACATGAAATAAGGGTTTCTTTCAGGGTAATCATAAAAATGTCCAGGTCCCTTGGGGACACCTAACTGAATTGCACTAGGGGATGCAGGTCCAGACGTGAGAACAACTGACCCACCCTGCCTCAAAGAGGAAGGTGGCACACGAACCACCCACCTCACTCCCAATCCCAGGAGGATTCCTGAGCTTTCCCCACACCCAGGCACCACCAGGGGAAGAAAGCGTCTCGGACATTGAACATTCAATTTTCTAAAGATTTAATTTAAAAAAAATACTGTTTAAACTGGAAGAAATGCTTTTCTGTGATTTAGCAAGCTAAAAGTTTGGTTGATTAATCAGGTGTGTCTGTGTGTATGTGTTTTTCTTACAAAATTCTGAAGAGTGAAGTACTCAGAGAGTGAACAACCTGGTTATAGGAAATAAAAAAAAAATAGTTACTAAATGTGGAGGGGCTCCACTCGCAGAGCCCCATCAGTCCACCACGGATGAAAATAAGTCTACCAACCCATGATCTGCTTGGGGAGGAAAGGTGGCCAGTCTCTCAAAGGAGAAGGGCCAAGAGCCCCTTCCTCAATAGTTTTTATTAGGTTTGTAACACACAGGAATTCAGGTAAAGCTCATCAATCAATGTCAGGCAGCAAGAATCAAACAATAGATAACATTTCAAAGAACTCTGAGGGTCTAATTGAGTCAGGGTGCGTCAGCTAAGGGGTTACAAAACTTTGGGAGACAATCTCATCTCCTCCTCAGACCCTTATCATTTAAATGAGAGCACTCTTAGCAAAGCAGATTTCACAGGACTTTACAAATTCTTTCTTATGCTCGATCACCCAGGGAGCCTGCTCTAGCCAGCACAGAGCTGCACTGCCCTCCCTCATAGTTTCAGGCTTAAGTGGATTAGGACCAGGACACCAAGAGACAAGGAGAACTTCCCCCAGATAGATTGGGCACTCAGGCTATGTCAGAATAGCCAAGGGGTGAGGGCCCATCACCCCCTCTTTGCTGCAGACCCGAGTCCTTCCTTGAGGGCCTTCCAAGCGGTCGTGCCTGACTTAGGCAACCCCTCTCTTGAGGGAATCTTACCTGTCACCAGCTAACCGACCAAGCATTGGGGGCCGGTTATGGATGAGGCAGAAGCAGCGCTCCTGCCAGGGAGATAAGCTTTGTCTCCTTAGTGGCTCAGGTCCTCATGACAGAACAGACCCAGACGGAATGGGTCCCTTGGGCGCTTACTCAGCCTAGCCATGCCGTGGGGGTTACAGCTCCTGAAACCAGGCGGAATGGTTCCCAACAACTAAACCTAGTGTGGTGATCACATTGTAACATATATAAATGTCTTTGAACGACTATGTTGTACGCCTGAAACTAATATAATATTTCCTACTCAGTATACTTCAATTAAAAATTTTAAAAGGAATTTATGCAGTATGAGTAAACTTTCAACTCAAATAAGTCAAATAAGAACTGGCTGTACCTAATGAATAATTAAGTCATCGCCTACATACCCGGGTATAACCTGGCAGTCTATACCCGTAGACTGCCACAATACAAAAATCCCAATCCATTCTCACAGGAGACAGGCACGGGGAACCTTGGCCTTGTCACTAAAAGGCCGGAGCTACATGTTTGCATTGCCTCGCAGTAGGCTGGGGAGCCCTCTTCCACAGATATAACAGCAGGATTAATAAAAACAAGTTAGCACTTGTGGCAGACCCTTCTGCGTGTTGTGGGCCCAGCTCCCACTTGGAGATGCACAGGACCCACACCCACAGATAGGTTCTCTCGTGGGTAATCAGATTTGCAGTATACCTAGGCTGCTTTAACACTTTCTTTTTGCTAAAACTCCCTTACCCTGCAAGTGCTAAACCTTGCAGGGACCAGTATAACCAACTCAACCACTTCTGCCTTTTCATTTGCTAATATCCTTCTTCTGTGATGTGATGAGGAGCATTGGCTGCTTTGATGTAACCTGTGCACAGTGAGGGAGAACCATCTTGTAATGTGAGGAGATATAGAATAAAGGTCTGTCATGGCGGAGGCTGCGGCTTTCGCTCCCCTTGAGAGAAAAGCCATGCTGTCATCCTTTTTCCTCCACTGGACTCAGTAGTCCATGTGTATGTTTTATTTCATCAATAATGACACAGACACTGCTAGGCAACGTCTGCAGCAAGCACTTATTGACCATTCACTATATACCATAAATGTACACATATATATCTGTCCGGAAAAAGTCCAGTCATTGTTAATATAACAAGAATGGTCTGCACGACATCATGTAACCTGGCAGCCAAGGAGAGTGGACTGGAATGCGCATGTATGAATAATGACTGCACTGCACTAGTCAGTGGGGGTGGTAGACATTGTTGAGTGAGCATGTGTGCTGTGTGGCCGTCACATTCAAAACAACTGAGCAAGTAGAGCAAAGAATCTGCATTAAGTTTTGTGTTAAGCTTAAACATTCCTCCATGAAAATTCTTTGGATGATTCAGAAGGCTGCAGCTATGGGCAACTGGTGACTGGCAACTTCATCACCACAACACACCTGCTCATGCATCATATCTTGTGCAGAGTTTTTTAGCATAAGATCAAATCACCCAGGTGACTCAGCCCCCTGATAGCCGAGATTTGGTGTCCTGTGACTTCTGGCTTTTCCCAAAACTAAAATCACCTTTTAAAAAAAAGGAAGAGATTTCAGCCCTGGCTGGTATGGCTCAATAGATTGAGTGCTGGCCCGCAAACCAAAGGGTTGCTGGTTTGATTCTGAGTCAGGGCACATGCCTGGGTTGTGAACCACACGTTGATGTTTTTCTCCCTCTCTTTCTCCCTCCTTCCCCCACTCTCTAAAAATAAATAAATAAAAATATTTTTAAAATGAAAAGGAAGAGATTTCAGGCTGTCAATGTGATTCAGGAAAATACAACAGGGCACCTAATGGCAACTGGGAAAACTGTGTAAGGTCCCAAGGTGCCTACTTTGAAGGGGACTGAGGCATCACTGTCCTGTGTACAATGTTTCTTGTATCTTGTATCTTCTTCAATAAATATCTTTTTTCATATTACATGGTTAGATACCTTCTGGACAAACCTCATATAGTGTACTATATATATGTGTGTGTGTGTGTATGTACATATACTATATATAGCATATATATGCTATAGTATAGAATACGTACTACAATATATAATATACATAGCAGTATATACTATATATATAGTTATGTGTGGGTGTATATAAATATATGTATATAAATGTATACACACACACACAACTTTCTTTGGTTATATTCGAAAGCAGATTTCAGGCATCGTGACACTTCAGCGCTTTTTACATTTCTTGCAATAAGTTGCCCAAGTTTTCAAAGCTGGCTAGGGAAAGTGCTGAGCTTGGAGCACTGACAGTCTTATGGTCTTAATACCTGGGCCATCTTACTCAGCTAGTGAAAGGTGAGAGGAGGGACAGCTGGGACAGACAGCGTTCTTGTCGACCACAGTCAGGACAAAAGCAGCACAAGCGAGCTTGCGGTGGTTGGGGGGAGGGGTGGGTATGGAGGGAGAGAGAAAGAAAGGGGTGGATTAAAGGTCAGAGTGATGGAAGGGGGAGGATGAGAGGAGAATTTTTTATATAAGGAGAGGTGGCTGTCAAATAAGAAGTGCCACTAAGACATTATCTCTCACTTTTTGCTTTTATCTAGGGCAAAAAAAATGTATTATTTTAAATTGATCTTTCAAAGTATAAGCCCCCAAAGGGCAGAGGGTAGGTTCTGCTCATTTCAACTGTGCTGCATGCAGCCAGGTGTCCAGTCAGGAACTGAGTCTGCCTGGGACGTCAACAGGCACAGACTCCTGAGTCACAGGGTGTCCAGTCATCAGAGTTATACTCAACGTTGTATGAACAATATGCCAGTCCTCGTGGAAGCATTTAAAATGTATCTCTTTGACTATCACGAATATAGCCCTGGGGATCTATAATACCGGAACAATTACAGAGGATCTATTTTACAACATGAATGTGTATTAACCCTTGCTCATAATAGCTGGAAAAGGGGCACTCAAAGAGTTATAAAAATAAAATCCTCAAATTTTTTAAAGATTAAATTCACAAAATTATGTCAAAGGGTTATTCATTATGTTTAAGATCAAGAAATTAATTCCATAACTGTCATTAATACTCAACATAGTTTTTGTATCTTTCTATAAATTGGTATATAATTCTTCAGAAAAAAATTTAAGTGAGGGAAGGAGACAAAGCAATATCATAGGTTTACCTAATAATTAACAAATAAAAATAAATCTGACTTACATTATACTCTGCTTCCCCCCCAAGGCTGCCCATTCTATTCATCTGCTTGCCTGTGAAGACAAGTTTCAATCCCCTTAGTCTTTAAGCCAGGGGCTGACAAACACTTCTTCACAGTGGCTGATGGTGAGAAATACAATTGGACATCCACACAAATATATTTACAGAAACATTTATAGTTGTAAGTATTATATTTGTATATAGGCTTTTAAAGCTCTTTATTCTCTCCATTAATATTTTTAACCTCATTAGCAACCTTGTGAAGGCCACAGGATCAATCTGATGAGTTTAAACAACATTTTAGAAAGCAGTAAAACATCCAAATGAATCACAGGGAACACAAGTTTTGTTTCATGAAAATTTTGTTTGAATTTTGCAGGTACATACGTATGCGTTCTGGACATGAAGTAAAATGTATTTCTCACAGTGAGTCTTCGTCAAAAATGTTTGGCACTTCACCGCTGAGTGGCGCTGCAGTTTGAAAAACATTATAGTCTAGAAGACCCACAATTAGCTGCCTTCGTCTTCAGAAAATGCTCTGTTGTCATATCCATAATATTGCAATATTTCATCATGTCACATCTTAGTGCGCCTCGGAAAATGCGTTTGAGAGCTGTAACTATGCAGTGGGGAGCTCCCCAAAGGGCCGTGCGGACAAGGGAACCACAAAACGCTGAGTCGCGATGCTGTGCTCAGGGTTAGACCTTTGACACATGAATGAGAGAGAAGTGTAGAAAATATCAAAAAAGCAACAAATGATTTAAATACTAAAAACAGATGAGGAACTATTTATGGGGACTAAAGCTAATATGGGGACTAAAGTTAATAAGAAGATATTAACTATTTCTATATTTGACTGAAATACCACAATTAAGCAACATAAATTCTCTCAAATTTGATATCAGAAAGTATGGTTCTGATGTAGAGGGAAAAGATTTCCTTTTTAATTATCATTTATCTTATTTTCACCAACAGCAAATTTCCGTGGTGAGAGCCACTATAACCACCTAGCGGCAAAGAACAGCAGATAAATGTGAACTGAGCATATGGTCCAAGAAATGATAAGGTGACAATTGAAAAACCTTAATATCGCCCTGGCTGGTGTAGCTCAGTGGATTGAGTGCAGGCCTGTGAACCAAAGGATCACGGTTTGATTCCCAGTCAGGGCGCATGCCTGGGTTGCAGGCCAGTTCCCTGCAGGGGATGCACCAGAGGCAACCACACATTGATATTTCTCTCCCTCTCTCCTTCCCTTCCCCTCTAAAGATAAATAAATAAAATCTTTATAAAAAAGAAAGAAAAGAAAAACCTTAATATCAGAGACGAATAAAAGCTGATCTTGGTGGAAAAACAAATTTACAATAGTGGGAAGAAGTTTTTAGTGAGGTAAAGCTTGAGTTGACTTCTAAAGAAATTTTGTGGTTCTCTCTTTTAACACAGAATTATTAAAGTCAAAAATAAATAAATTTCCAAAAATAACACTTTGAAAAATAAACAGCATCAATTCAAACTTAAATATGAATAGCTCACAGCAGCTGAAGCAAGAAATGATATAAGTAGTGTATTGAATCAAAGTGTTGGATCAGATAGATTACTTAATACCTATGTCCTTTCCTAATACTGAGGATCAGGGAAAAGGGGAAGGGTTTACAGGAACAAGTATAAAGGACACATGGTCAAAAACTAGCGGGGGGTGGAAATGGGAGGGAGGTAGGGAGAGCTGGGTAGGTGGGCTGGGATGGGAGTAAAAGACAGAAAACTGTACCTGAACAACAATTAAAATAAAAATTTTTTAAAAAGTAATCCTTCATAACTGACATGCTACCTCGGTCAAATTTTGTCAATAAGAAAAGGAGACCTGAAAATATCCCAGGCTTCTTGTTTTAAAGCTATACATGAACCCTGGCACCAGGCAGTAAACCAGCCTCTGGCAGTACTGGACAGCACTTTCACCAGCTGAGATACAGAGCAGAACATGCACAAACTCTTGAAAGGCATTCTCATTGCTATTTCTACCTGATGTCACCTAATGATGGGGTATAACTCCACAAGAGGAGGGGTGTGTAGACAGAAGAGGGGAAGAGGAGACAGGGCAAAAGTTTCAAAGAATCCTAAGTGCCCTAAGATAGGAGTTTCATTGTCTGTGGTAAAATAAGAAGCCCTGGCTGGTGTAGCTCAGTGGATTGAGCACGGGCCTGTAAACCAAAGGGTTGCTGGTTTGATTCCCAGTCAGGGCACATGCCTGGGTTGTGGTCCAGATCCCCAGTAGGGGATATGCAAGACACAATCACACATTGATGTTTCTCTCCCTCTTTCCTTCCCTTCCCCTCTCTATAAAAATAAAAATAAATAGTTTAAAATAAGAGACCCAACTTCATTGACGAGCTACTAAGAGAGAATAATAAGGAGATCCATTGCCCAAAAGTTTTTGCCAATTTTTGCTTTCTGTTTTAAACACAACTACAAAACAGGATATCGAGCTGCCAGGCTTTCTTCCTCAGCATTCTCATAGAGCAATAATGAAAAAGAATAGAAATTCCAAAGAGTTGTTCTTCCCATGATTAAAGCATGCTCTTTTCTATCTTTCCTAATATTTCTCCTCCAATTAACTTTTGTATACAAGAACCAAAGTCCTGCTAGAATCTTCCACATAATTTCCAATTGCTCTTTAGCTAAGAATGTTTCAGCTCTTTTAATAATGTTTTAACATTGAAGATGATACTTTGTTCCCTTAACTAATGTGATCTTGAAAGTATAGCAATGCTATGAGGATTTCTCCAAAACCTAGGGGAAGTGAAAGGGAGAAAGCCAACTCCCCAGTAATTACTCTCTTCAAATGTCTCGTCTTTTGCAAATAGAATGATACAAGAGATAGAGGCTATTATATTGCAGTTATTTCATTTTGATCTAAATAACACATTATTTTCCTTATTAGGATTTAATTGATCAAGCATGAACTTATCCGCAAGTGAGTTCTGTTTTAATTAGATAGGTAACAAGCAGTTTTGTAATAATTTTAATAGTGACAAGCTGTAGTGTTCACTCATCCATGAACAAAAATAATATTACAGTGTTCAACCTACTTAAATGGAAGGGGTAAATATCATTTAAATATTTTACATGCAGGAAAAATATCTAATAGAATAATTACCTGCTAATAAGTTGAATTGTAAAAGTAAAAACTTTACAAATAAACATTAATTGTACACCTACTATATGCCAGGCACTGGAGATTTCAGTATTAAAAAAGCCATTGACCTCAGTATTTCATTGCTCAATGGCAGATAAACATGTAATTTCAATAGAGCAAGGAAAATATGCATGTAAGTTATTCAAACACCATGGAAAAATAGAAGACAAAAAAACTGACTAGGAGACTTCCTGAAAGTGTTATTTCAGAGGAGAAATTTATCTAGTAATTATTCCTGAAGAAAGGGTATTTCTGACCATGGTAAATTACTTCTAAACAAACATACTCCAGATAATATGCTAATGTAACAGTGATTTGACAAATATTACCTATAACATTAACAAAATTAAGCAAAAAAATAAGCAACCATATCCAGCAAAGAGAGTATACTGGTCATTTGGGGGGACTGGGGATTCCCAGCATAGATTTCCTCCTTCCTAACTGTATCCAAATTCTTTTTGTGAGATTATCTCTCCCACATTCTGTGGCACCTTGAGGTTGTGGGAAATCCAGGCTCCTATTTCTTGTTCAGAGAACAAGCATACCATCCCTGACATCCCAACTCAGAAAAAGGAGTGAAAACATGACCTCAGCTTGCTTCATTCAGTGGACTCTCAGGGACTCTGACACTTGACCAAGAACAGAAGAAGCTGTTGGAGATTTTCATCTCAAAAGGGCATCAAGACTAGATCATTCCTACAGTTTTTACATCCCAGCACTCTGTTTCAGAGTTTATCCCTAAGTGGGACGTTAAGTGACAAGAAATCTACAGCCATTTACTAGAGTCAGCTTATACAGACTCCCCCTCACAGAAATAATGGTCCTTCCCCATAGCCACAGGGGTCTGCTCAGCTCAGGCATAGGGACATCTACAAAGTGCAGAGAAGGTGGCATGCCCATTTATCCTTGTGCTATTATAAAACCAAGTCCTTTTATGCTATTGTGTATTATAGCAGACAATTGCTGTTCTTGTCTTTCTGGCATCCACCCTACTATCTTTCAGGGAATGCATATCAAACGTTCCTTGGAAAACCTCTTCCTGATTTTCCATCCATGAGGTTCAAATGGAGTTGTCTTCACTTTTGTTTCCAGGGATGAGCATGGATCCCAAACCTAGGCAGGGAAAGCTGAGTTTCAAACGGTATTTGTTATCTGGTTTTGTTTTCTGTAATTGTCAGTAAAACTAGAACCCGAGGGCCACAGTGAAGTGCAGGCCTGCCTGCAACTAAAGTCAATTAGGAGGTAGAAGATAATGGAGACAGAGGTGAACTTTCTGAATTCTCGAATGAGATAATCAACCTAAGCAACCTTATACTGTTTTCCCTTAAAGTCAGTCTAATTGATTTTCTTTGTCATTTACAATTAAGAGTCTTAGGTTTCTTTCTTATTTTAGTTTCTATGATCTGCATTCTAAATCTCAGGCTTGTAAGTGATTTTAAACATCACTTGGTAAAGCCAAGTACATAGATCTCAGATGCTCACTTCTTCCAATGTCTTACCTCCAGTAATGAGGAGTTTGCAACCTCCTCATTAAGAAACAGATTATCCTTGATGTACTTGAGATTTTTAAAAACCCTAGTGAAATATACCTTCTAGACATGAAAGGGACAAAAAATAATACATATAATAACTGCATTACTTTTGAGCATGTTAAATGTTAATAAGTGATATGAAAATAAGGAAAAAACAGACAAAGTAAGGAGGGGTTGAAAATGAGAGACACAATTTGCTTTATTAAACAGGTTGGCCAGGGTGAGTCCCAGCTGCAAGATGAGATTTGAAGAAAGACTTAAAAGAAAGTAGGGAGCCATGACCAGTGTGACTCAGCTGGTTAAGCATTGTCCCACAAAGCAATAGGTTGTCGGTTTGATTCTCAGTCAGGGCACATGCTTGGGTTGCGGATACATCCCTGGATGGGGCGTTCATACAAGAGGCAACTGACGATGTTTCTCACATCTGTGTTTCTCTCCATTTTTCCCTCCCTTCCCCTCTTTCTAAAAATAAGTAAATAAAATATTTTTTAAAAAAGGTAGGAAGCTAGCCAAGAAAATACCTGGAGAATTTACTCTTTTAGGCACAGAAAGTAGTTAGAGTAAAGGTCGAAGTTGAGAGTATGCCTGGCACATTCTAGGAATCACAAGAAGGGCACAGTGGAGGGTTGACTTGGAATGGAGCACAGACAGTTCACCTGCAGTGACAGGCAGGATGTTGGAGTATGTGTGGGCTGGTGGGTTCAAGTGGTAGTGACAATCTCTGTAAGTGGTCTTGTGGATGTTCCAATTTTCCCATTGGGAAAGAATGTATTTGGGCTTAGAAAGAAAGAAAAATATTTTAAATCTCATCACGAGAGTAGGAGAATAAATTTTTTAAAAACCATCTAGTATGATTACCTTGCAGAATTAAAGGTCTACCTCTAATTTAAAGTCAGCGTAGCATTGCCCTGGCCTGTGTGGCTCATTTGATTAGAGTGCTGTCCTATAACCGAAGGGTTGTGGGTTCACTTCCCAGTCAGGGCACGTGCCTACTTTGCAGGTTCAGCCCCGGTTTGGGCTCAGGTTCATGTGACCCCAAGTCTGGATACATATGATATCCAGTCCCAACACAAATCCCCACTCCGTGTGCATACAAGGCAACCAATCAACGCTTCTCTTGCATCACTTCCCTCTCTCCACTCCTCTCTCTAAAAAAAGCAAATGAAAATGTCCTCAGATGAGGACAAAAAAAGTTTTAATTAATTAAAGTCAGTGTGGCAGTATGGTTTTTTTTTTTTCTTTTCTCCAGGCAGTTTTAGTTTCAGGGTTAAAGACATGGGGTAGGCAGAGAATGAGATTTAACCAGGGTTTTGAACTGCCAAGTGAGTAAGACAAAATGAGAGGGGAGCAAGGGAGTAAAAAGTATTTACAAGGAAGTGATTATAACGATCAACCCAACAGTTAATCTAGAAGGATGTAATGTCAATTTTAAAAGGTAGGATCAAACTATCAGAGGTCTCATTACAATCAAGAATGGCTGGGGCCCTAATACTAGAGAGAATGGGCTAGAAAAATAGGGTACAGCAGTTAGAGAGCAGGATATTTGAAATCGAGGTTTATGAAGAGGTCCAGTTATGACTGAGAGACACTGGCTAAGATAAGGTGAAAGACAAGATCTTTAGAAGAGAGGCGATCAAGAAACTGATAGGCCAAGGTTTTAGGAGAATCATCTATACACCTATTGAAATCTACCATAATTGAGTGTTATTGGAGAGCATGAAATAGGCATTTATGTCATTAAGAAATAAGGAGAAATCACTCAAGTATTCACAAATGACAGCAATGATGAAGGGCAGGGTTGACATTATCTGATGGCCAAAGACCCATGGTGGGTTGTTTTCAGGAAGAGGGTAGAGAGGAAGGTCTGACAGTAGTAATGAAGGAGGCCTTCATCACCTCTGGATCAATGGCACTCAGGCTCTGGGAGAAAAAGCAGCCGCCACTTGAGACGCTGTGCAGATCCGCAGCCTCTCTTCACCTCTGGACTCTGCTAAATGTATCTTACTGGAGAACCCAGAGGTGAAGAGAGGCTGGGGATCCGTGGGCTTTTGTGCCCCACACACTCTGATGTCAAAGAGCACCATTAGTGAGTTTCAGGACTTGGGGGGGGAAGGGGCGTGAAACTAAGGCAGCAGATTTCCACTGGGACCAGAAGCATCCACATCACCTGAGAACTTGTTAGAAATTCCAGTTCTCAGGCCTGACCCTGTGCCTACTGAATGAGAAACCAACGCGACCCAGCATTCTGTAATGTAGCAACCCCCCGACCCCAGGTGATGTGGACAGGCAATGAAGTTTGAGAGCCATTGGAACAAGAGCAGGTTCACTTAGGCTAAAGTGTAGGAGAGAAGGGTGTCCTGGAAGTCTGGGGGGGTGGGGGGGCGTGTTGTGGTGGCTGACAGAAGCATGCATAGAGGATAAAATGAGGTTACATCTGGATTTGAAGCAGATAATGGAGCTAAGTCTTGAGAGCTGGGGAAAGGGGATAATAAGGAAAGGTAGGTTTCTGAGACCCTTCACTCCTGAATGGCTAGATGGTCACAGATACAACATGTCCCCATCGCCTTGGCTCAAAGGCTTTCTGTTGCTTTGTATTATCACTGCACTAGAGCTTACAGTCCCCAGGATCTCTCTCCATTTTTTCTCTCTTGGTCAAGGTTTTTTGTGTTTTGTTTTGGTTTTGGTTACAAATAACAGAAAGCCACTGTAAATAGCTTCAGTGTATGAAGGGAAACATGAGGATATAAGGATTACAAAGCAGAGAGAATATTGGTACCTGATGAGGAGATATCGCATGCGTGTGCATGTGTGTGTGTGACGAATTTCTACGACAGTGTGGGTGAGGCGACCACTGTGCTCAACTACAGCTTCGGATACAGTGTCATAAAATAGAACGCCGGCACGCTTAGTGAGTGAATCATTCCTTCATGGAATGTCGCAGGTGCGCTGCCACCTGAGAGAAAATCTATACCTGAGAGTTTGTTCTAACATAAGGTGTTAGCGTAAGTTAGGTGGATAAATACCTGGTAATTTCCTTTCAAATAGAAAGTGGGATAGCATTCTTAGCTAAGTATTTCTTTTCTAATTGTCTTAAATACTGACGTAATAACTGAAAAAGCTCCTTTTTTCGTAAGATAGAAGGTAGCAATGACCCCGAAATTATAACATCTATACTTATGCAGCATTTAATAGATTATATATTTCCTCTCATTAACTTAAATGAGCTGGACCTATCATTCTGAATATTTCCAAGCCTGTGTGTGTATGCATGTATATATCATGTTGAATGTGTGGATTTCACCATCTATATCTGTACCCTAACTGACTTCTGTAAGGTTGGTCAGAGTGTAGGATCACACAGCTTCCTGACCCTCCCAAAATGGATTTGAATTGAGTACACCTTCTACTTCTCGGGCTGTCAAAATATTTTATGAAATCTAATTTTCTGAATTTTACTAAGACATTTTATCCTTCTGTAAGTTATTCCTAAATATAAGATAAAAGCAAGGAACAGAGGCCCCAATATATCTAAAGTCAAATGACAAAACTAAAACATGACAAGACTTAAAACATGATGTGGAAACTAAGCTGAGGAGAATCTCTCTGTGATCAATCACCTTTGCCTGCGTTTGAGATCTTTTCCCCTCATCCTCTCCCTCTCCCTGTCTCCTCACTTGGTCTGTCCAAATGCCATACTCCTGGGTGTTGTGGTTTTTTTTTTTAATTTTCTTATTCCCTTTCATTACTTGTGATGATATTTTCTCTTTTATGTCTCTGGGAAATATATGAACAACATTTTTAATACTAGATGAGCTCCTGGTTTTCTGGGCGAAGGCTCAGAGACAGCAGTCCAATATATTTATATAGAACAGATATCGAATGTTCTGTCGATTTAAAAAGTACAAGTGTCCTGTCCTCATTTTTATCTCAACTTACCCTTTTTATGAAACATTTAAAGGAGATAAAAACAGGAATAGAAGGCTTCCAAACACCTACCCAGTTGTGTGGTGTGTGTGTGTGTGTGTGTGTGTGTGTATGTGTGTGTTACTGCTTTAAGGGTGCCAGGCAGAATGGTGTGGGTGTTCCTAATATTTTTATAATGTTCTAGACTTGGATAACTTTTCTGTCCTCTTTATTGGAAAAATTACTTGGCCCAGGCTATTACATGCTTTTTGCATAAATGTACTTGTGTGGAAAAATTTTGCAGAGAATTTCTCAATTCATAGTCATTTCACTGTCAGTCCTTTCCCACTTCATTGTTCCCTTATAGACAGTGAAGTCCATGACAGAACTGACTCTGATCTGGGAAGACCTGAGTTTTTCTGCCGTTTCTGCAAATAGGCGAAGGTGAAAGCATGCCCCCTTAGATCAAGTATTCTTTATAAGCACAAACTTTTACAATCTAATACTAAAATAAAGGCTTGCTTTTAAGTTTGAAATGAATGTATTTCTTTTTTAATCTTTTTTTTTCCATTACAGGTGAGATACAATGTCTTATTAGTTTCAGGTGTACAACACAGTGATTAGACATTTATGTAATTTACAATCACCCTGGTAAGTCTATTATCCACCCGACACCATAGAAAATTATTACAATAATGTGGACTATATTTCTTATGCTGTCCTTTACATCCTTGTGACTGCTATAACTGGCAATTTGTACTTTTGAATCCCTTCACCTTTTAAAAAACCTATTTGTTGATAAGCCCCCCTTTACACACCTAGACAGGAACAAACACGGTAAATTTCCTTTAAAACCTCACCTCCATTCTAGAGGGTCAGTTTCACACTCTGCGCACTCTGCACACGACAGGTCTGAGAGCGCATGAGGGGAAAATCAATGAAGACTTATTGTGCTGTCATTTGATATTTTCTCCATGCCACATTTGTTTAAAACCACAATGCCAGGAATAAATGTTGAATTAATTGTGTACAGTTTGCATAACCACAACATTTGCCACTGACACATGCTCTTTACAGAAAAAGAATTCACAGGATGTGAGTCTCTGATACATTACAGAGTATCTAAATTAGGAGGAGTAAACAGGGAGGGCATAGTATGGAAAGGAGTAGGAACTGAGTTCGAAGGGTCTATGATTTACAGTAGCACTTTCAAAAGGATGACAATATTGTAAATATAAGTAATATCGTAGTGGGGGGGGAGCAGAAACAGGCGGAGTTAGACAAAGTCCAGTAAGCAGGGTCACTTAATGAGAGGGAGGAGAGAGAGGTTGGGGATGGAGGTAGTACAGAAGGGAGGATGTGGAAAAGGAAAACAGAAAAAACAGTCTCCATCCCATGAATGTGAGGCTTTGTGTCTTCCCTGACCTTCAATCCATCAGGCCCCCTGGGGAGCACCGCCCCTTCCGGCCTCTCCACACCACCTCTGTGGCCTCAGCTCCAGTTCTCCCTGGCACTGGGCAGCGCTGCCAGCAGCTCATCACCTCGGCCCGGGATGGCTGCAGTCACCTCCCAACCAGGCCGTCAGCCCGAGACCTCCCCCAGGCCGCCCTCAACCCCATTCTTTCCCTAGAGGCTACTGTGATTTCCCAAAACAAACAAGTAATCTCAACACCTCCATCCACTGCCTTCAAGATAAATTGCACACTCCTTACCCTAGCCTGTAAAACCCTTTCCAGTCTCTTCCCTCCCTACCTCTCTAACCTCATTTCTTGCATTGGGGAGGGAGGTGGCCCAGAAGTTCTATCATCATCAGTAGTTCTGGCACTAGTGTATCACCTGGGTGGCACCATACTCTCCTCGAACTCCTGTACCTCCTTATTCATGGCTCCTCCCCTTCTTCCCCTCCACCTCTTCCAGCTCCCTTCACTTTGCTCAGACAACAACCTGAAGTCTCAGTTCCCAAACACAATGTAACATGTGGGAGGAAGAAGAGGCTCCAGTGAAGAATCTCTTATGGGCAGAATCAAAATGGAAGCGTATTTGAGGTCCACCCATTTATATGAGCATTCTTTTGGGGATACTCTTTTCTCCCTTCGTATCCATCACATTCTCATGGGAAAGCACTGGATTAGACCTCAACCGTGGGAGATGAGCATCCACATGGCATCCTGCCCTTCCCCACACCAGACACCAGCCCGTTGCCTAGGGCCCAGCCCGCACTTCCTGATGAGCAGGAGCAGTTTGCCTCACGGAACTCTGCGGGGGCTAAGCGCGCAGACCTCCACCCTCAGCCTGACAACCTGTCTCACTGTTGAAAAACAGTTCAAGGTAGCACTTGAGACCAAACGTGTCATTTTCTCTGTCAAAATGAAAGCTGTAAATTTTAAACCTAATGCTTAATGTATCCAGATATTGAACACAGGGACTTTTATCCTCAGCTTAATGGTCTGTCTAAAAACATCAAAAAAGATTACTTAAAAACTCTGGGCCTCAGAGGTCCTATAAAATTACATGAAGCACCCCCTGCCAATCT
The DNA here is from genome assembly GCA_004027475.1 of Anoura caudifer. Lineage (NCBI taxonomy): Eukaryota > Metazoa > Chordata > Mammalia > Chiroptera > Phyllostomidae > Anoura > Anoura caudifer. Next base: position 121,415 of record PVKU01003802.1, read on the forward strand.
CCTGCAAGTTTTAAAAAATTTATTAGAAAACACTTATGCAATATATAAACTCATTTTTCCTTAGCCTTAGATACTAAGACTATGTGACTGATTGCTGGGGGGGGGGGGTGCGTTAAGAACAGCAATAGGATAAGATGAAATTTTATTAGATTACAATCTAAAATTTTAATAGAGTTTCTGCTTCTGGGAAGGGACGGCAAACCTATTCAGCATTTTCTTGAACAGGGAAAATGTCAGAGCATGGCTTTCCTCTCTTAATATAATGTGACCAGAATGGCAGAGCTTTTTAATTTTGGTAATTCCAATATTTGTAAATACCTGATTAGAAGATAGAGGCAGGAGTAGGTAAGTGAAAGCCGCAGAGTTAGAATGGAATTATTTTCTTCTATAAAAGAGACTCAGAGCAGAGGGGAAGGGCTAAGATTTCAGGGATGGAGAAATTATAACACTGGGCCTTAGAAGCTTTATCAACTCACCTACAAGCGTGCATTTATCTAAGGCCTTAAAATCTACCCCACGGCCAGAGTATCCGTGAAGCAATAATGTGCAAAGTTTACTTGGAGGTCTTACTGACATAGCCCGAAAAATTCTTGGTTGACAAAGAATCTTTACTGCCTCTAGACTATAAAGAGATAGGGAGTGTTTTACATACAATCATTATCTTTCAGCCCAGAGAAAAGTATGAGCCATGAAGTTTAGAGGGATCAAGACTGCTTTCAACTGTTGCATTAAATCGAAGATGTCATAGTGTACACTGCTGCCTAGTCTAGAGAGCAGGGTTGCTAATTAGGGGGACAATGTGTTTGGGAAAATGGAAAGCTTCCAAGTTTTCCTGATTTCCAAATTTCCAATATTTTTAAAGCACTATAAACTCACAGATGGTAATAGTATCATTGCTTTACCTGCTTTAAGAGTGCTCTCTGATGTATCTGCTTCTGACATAATTACTCCATTATAGGCCCACATTTAAGGTTCTTACTTTAATGCCCCAACATTTTGGTGCATGTCTGGCTTCCCTACAATGCAGCAGCCTCATTAAGGATGACTCCGAGGCTACCGCAGCACCTAATGGGTTAATGAGGCTGGTCAGTCTCCAGCCTGTTAGCAGCTGCTTAAGCAGCAGGCCAGGAAAGCTCTGTTGATTTTCATTCCTCACTGCTAAGTGATAAGGGCAACCTAGATACTAGAAGTCTAGTCAGGCCACAACCTCTACTCACGTACAAAAAATTCAATTCAATCCATGCCCCAGGTCAACAATTACTCCATGATATACGATATAAGGGTAAAGTCAATGCATTCACAGTGCACTAGGGGCAAAAACCAGGGGGCTTGGGAGGTCAGCCACTATTTTGATTATTCTTTACTGCGAAAATTAAGACTCTATTGGATCTTATCTAGAATCCAGATAGTTTTTGATTGATGATTATAAACATGTTGATAAATGCTATTGATACCTCCAGCAATAGTATTTCCTAGCTGGTCACTTTGGGTCTCTGAACTCATATTGGAATACAGAGCCCAAAACACTACTACTGTACACAGTACACTGCTTTTTAACAAAATTATTATATTTTCAAAGATGAAATAATTTTAACATAAAAAGAGAGTCACACCTAATGTTCGCTTCATAGACACGAAACACGTCCTTGGTTTGGCCTCACTGTGTGAAAGTATCACCTGAAGTGCTTGTTAAGAGACTCCTGAGGGCCATCTCCAGATTTTTATTCAGCAGATCTGTGGTGGGATCTGAGAATTTGCATTTCTAGAAAGCTTCCAGGCAACACACATGTTGCACCTTCACCAACTGCATTTTAGGAACATCATTGCAGAACAGCACTTTTCTTAACATTCTTTCTCAGTCTCCTGTGCTGGATTTTCCCCTTCTTCATAAACTCTAACTTGGCCTGGTCTATGGCTCAGTCTTACACCTCTTCAACCTTCCCTCCCGAGGCATCTCACTCAGCCTTGTGGTGCTGTCTCCTATCTAGAAGCCGATAAAACCTGAGTTTATCCTACATTCATGATTGTGTATCTACTTGCTATTTAGCATCTCCTGTTTGTTCTCTTTCCAACCCCCAAACCTGGTCCTCTCGGGTGTTCTCCAACTCAGCAAATGGCACCAACACTTACAAAATGATTCAAACCAAATCCTTCATCATCCTTAACTCATCCCTTTTTCTCATATCCCACTCTGGTCTATCAATAAATCTTGTTGGCTCTCCTTTCAAAATAGAACCATAATGGGGCTATTTCTTATGAACCATCCTGGCCAAGCCACTATCATCTTTGTCTGGATTACTGCTATTATTTCCCAATTGATCTCCCTAATTGTCCCTATGTTCCTGATCTTTTACAATATGAGTCACTTTTCCTCAATTTTTGTTCTAAATCCACTCCATATAACTCTGAATAAAAAGCTGGGGGCCTGATAGCATCCCATGAGACCCTACATGATCCAACCACATCCCCTACACTTGCCCACAGTCCCCCCCCCTCATTCACGTGCTCTGGCCATACTAGCCTCCTCACTCTTGCTTGCTCTTTCATACACCAAGCCTGTTCTTGCCTCAGTGTCTTTACATGTACATGCTATTTCCTTAGCCTGGAATACTTTCTTCTGGTTATCCAAAGGCTCACTCCCTTGCTCTGTTCAGATCTCTGCTCAGATGTCTACCAAAGGGCCTTCCCCGGCTCCCTCTCTAAAAGAGCATGTAGCCCTGATACATGTCACTCTTCAACCTCCTTATCGTTTCTTTGTCTTGGTGCTTATCACCCTGCGACTTCTTACTTATGTATTTGTGTATTGCTTGTCTCCCTCCACCAGAATGCAAGCTCCACAAGGGAAGATTCTTCTGTCCACCCTTGTATTCTCAGTACCAGAAATAGTATCTGGCCTGTTGATAACTATTTGGTGACTACATAAATAAACTAATCAAAAAGGCACATTTTAGTCTGTCAAAAAAATGATTATCTTTTTCTTTCTGGGGTTGACTAGTTATTTTTTCCTTGCCTTACTTGAAGGTGCAACATTTTTGCAATACTTACCAAAAAGGAGTTATATGCAAAAATTACTGAAGCAGAAAATAGAATTATCCCAAAGTCTAGTCGCACAAATTTTCATTTCACACTCCCAGTAAACTCTCATTCCCCCCACACTCATTTTCCCTTGAGTCCATGGTGCCCAGGAACATTAGCCTGAGAACAGTCTTTTGAGTGACCCTGGGCACAAGAAAGCCGCTGAGTCTATATATCAAACTGATTGGTCACAGGTGGTCACAACGTTAGACAAAGAATGTAAATTTTTAAACACTGCGGTAACTGCATTGAGTAATACCGCCTGTTTGAAATGCTACCACGGCTAATTAATGCAGCCCAAGAGTTCTCACAGCTGATAAATACAAGAGATGGCAAAAGTCTGAGAGTTAGGTAAAGGAACCAGTATGAAAATAGCTTTGGAAAAATACACGGCAGCACACGGCCCCCATTCATCCCTCACACTGAAAAATTGTATTAGTGCTTAAAACGACTTCTCTCACTAACTTTCCACCCAACTCAATTTAATTTAACTCAATTTGGGCTTAAATGCTTATACTCTGAACCCGATCGACCGTCTTTGAGCTTTTTAAAGAGTAATGACATTGATAGTTGAACCTGTGGACCACGTTGCATGTTTTCCTAATGTTAATTGTTGGGCTGAAGCTTGCAATGAAAAGCAACTATTAAAAAAATAAATGCGAATGGAGATTAGAGTCCACATTTTGAAATGTCAGTAAATACAGTATTTATGTGACAGATCATAATGACTTGTAAAAGGCAGCCATATGTGTATCAAGCTCTCAGTCTTCCTAATGTTTTTTCTTTTAAAATGTTTTATTTTTAAATCTGAAGAAAACGGCACTACACGAGGGCTATCTTTCAAATTTTTGGAGGAATTCAGACTAAAACCCAACATCCTCAGCCTGCGATTTCTCCCTTTCAAGAGAAACCAGGGGGTCATTTCCAGTTTGTGTGCGGCTGTCATATCACAACATTTAGGGTAATAGAAAGATTTAGGAAAAAGAAATCAAGGATAGAACATTAGAGTCAGTTCCTCGGTTTTTTAATGTACTGTTTCACGACTTGACAGTGCCTAAAGGTAGTTCACTGGTGTACTTTCACAAATAGCAGCATTAACAGAATTTTACATGCCTAGGTCACTTTCCTTTGATCCCAAAGAAGTCTTAAAACATTGTACAAACAGCAGACTTGAGGCAACATCCCTGAAAGACAGCCACTTCTGGGGAGCAGAAGTGGTCCCTGAAATAGCAACAGAACATGCAGGACAATTTCAAACAAAGAACAAAGATGAATGATGGTCCTTGTGACAAACACGGAGGATGTTAAGTGTTTTCAGAGAGTGAAATCAAACACAACAGCGTAAGGCCAGTGGAGAATTTTCATAGGAGATAGAAACTCTGCTTTAAAGTGGCTTCGTACTTCATCGTCACCACAGACCTCCAAGTTCCAATGTCCCCTATACCGACATAAACTATGCCTCCAAATGCACTGAAATTATATCTCAAACATAAGTTTTCTTTTGTTCTGAGACCAATTTGTAAGAGATCTTTAGATGAACAAAAGCTTCTGTCTTGACAATAACCATCTTTCTTTAGAAAAGGCAAGTGATATACTTTTGGAATGCCAAACAGCACAATAGAGAACGCCAAATAATTCCAGCAAGGTTTGACAAGCCCTCAGCAAATCCTACAACAATTCTAGTCACCTGTCACTCAGGAAGTATCTTATAAAGAATTGTGTGGCGTTACTACTGTCTATTACCTGTGATATTCCTTTTGGTTCACTTGAGATTTTTAAAAAATATATAATGAATGCATTCAATAATTGTTTGAATTGCTGCTGTGCATTCTGTCATAAATGGTTTATGGATAACCATCAATTGGTTCTGCTCATCAGTCTAACAAGTTCAATGTACTACTCAGAGCAAAGGATGACTATTTATTTAACAGCTCTTGGCAGGAAAATTTGTTGTATGCCACAACTTTACAAAGAACATTAAAATCAATGACAATTTATAAACCAAAGACTGGGAATTATGCTTTGGATTCCCATAATTCATCAGAATAAAGCTGTCAGATACCTTTTATTATAAATTAATAGCATGTTGTCTAAGAGCGCAGCAGAATGGATGTTTTGCCAGTTCAGTACTGACATCTAGTGGTCAATGAAAAATATTCCCCCATCTTCTCCCAACTCTGAATTTCCCGTTTCCCAAAAGATGTTTGTTGCTGCTGTGTCAGTCAGATTTTTATTATGCAAAAAACTGTATTTGAATTTAAATTTTGTATATTTTTATTTGAGCTAACAAATATGTCAGCAGTTGGAACTTTTAGTGATAAAATTGGCAATGTACCCTTAACATATTTTAAAAGCTATTCAACTAACATACCTTCTTTTTAAAAAAATTTGTTTCTATAATGTATTTTAAACTTTTTAGTATTTTTCATATATTTGGGGACTTAATTACTTCTAATTATCTACATTAAGTTAATTATACTATATTAAAGCATCAAACTTCCAACTCGAATGGTCTCATAATGAAATGGACATATAGTTCTAAATGTAATTGTAAAATAAGCATCTACTTAGGTTGCATACAATAAAAGTGAGCGTTCAACTTAGTTATTATACACTTTTTATTCTCCAGTTTAATATGACTTTTGAATGGCCAGTATATTGAGAGAGAGAGAGAAACACTACTCAAACACACTGCTTGTGGATTTTGCTTCCTTAAATAGTACTTCCAGGTTGGTCTACACAATAGCATTCCATGGTCATTAACATACTCAGAAAGTGAAAAAAACATTCTAATGTACACTGGCAACCTCTCAGTACACAGTCTTGTCAAAAGTATCACCGGAAGCAGGCCAGGTTCTTTTGTGTCTGCGAAAGGGACAAATCTGAGGCTTTCCAAGTGTTCCAGGTTACCTGCTCTGGACCCATGCTGGACTTGACTTTCCAGAGGATGATAAAGATACAGTGTGCTCAGAGCCTTTTGGAACGTAGTGTAACTAAAAGTGAAGAAAAGAGAAATGAAACTAGTGTTTACTGTATCACCTGCTTTTATGTCTGGCCCTGTGATATACACTTTACATAAGAGATTACTGGATTATGCCTCAGGGTTGACAATTTCTGGCCCAATTATATAGATCTTAAAGGGAACATAAATGGCATGCTCTAGGACTGACATCAAACTGAAATTTCTAAGAGAGAAGGAATAATATCACTTTCTAACTTGCTTATTACTGGGAGACAACTGATGAAACGCAACGGAAACCATGATCGGCCCCATTCTACTTTACTGAACTACAATCAAATGGTGGGAATGGTAGATGAAACCACCTTATAAATTTTGTGAAGTTTATAAAACCTGTTTGAGGTTACTTTGAAAGCAGTAATTCTGAAATAATTACAATGATATCAGAAGGCCTACGTGATTATTACGAAGGTAAATAAATAAAATGAAACACACCATCCTCCCACAACAAAATCAGCTTCAAGAGTTCGTTACGTGAAAGTGGGGAGTGAACCTGCTTAAAGCATAGACCCACAGTTTTCCACTGAGTGATGGAAAGGGAACCATCTCAAGATTTTCAGTTTACTTATTTAAGAAACTCTACAATCCAGTCCCAACCTTCAAACCGCTGTTTGAACATCTTTCTAAACAAGCTTTTTGCAAGTCAGTAAAATAGAGACATTGTATGAGTAAGGACAACTGCATAGCATTTTATCAACTAGCCTGCCCTCTCCATGGGTGACTCTTTTGTGTTACTAAAAGGTACACTGGGCTCAATTCTGCTGCCATAAATAACTAAATTCAGTTCTTTTAATAAAAAAAAGTCTTTATCACACTCCCATTAGTCTTTAACTAACATTCTCTTATTTTTAAAATAGTTTTTAATTCCCTAACATTTTAAAACCAATATTCTAATCTAAGTCATAGACTACACAAATTTCCTCCATATAGAGACATTTCAAAGACCCCCATAAATGGGATAGATGAAAGTAAGTTCACAGTTGTAGTAAAAATAAGTAATACACCAATTAATAAATAATAATATAAGAATAAACTATATTTTGCATACTCACAACCATAAACCTACTTTTGCCCACGCCTGCATGGAGAAATTCACAAATGCTCATGTACAACTGTCACCTTTAATGCAGACAAGAGACAAGTTAGGACCAGAAAGTGCACCAGGAAAACCAGAGCCCCACAAAGCCAGCTTCTTCCTCCTGATTGGCAGAGGGTCAAGTTCTCACAGTCACAATAACTTTTATTAAAGCCTTCCCTTCACCCTCATTATTTTAGGTTGTGACTAAAGTAGACAGAATCGTTGCACAATCAATGTGGAAGAAACATTAAACAACACCTAACCCAACTCAGCTCCAGGCAAGGAAAAACGGCATCTGAGAGTTTAGGGTTGCTGCAAGTTAATAATATCGTAATGGAGTACCATCACACAACTGGGTAGGAAGGCATCAGGCTGAGACTGTAGGAAGTCATCAAGCCATCAGGAGGAAGAGGTAAGGCTAGGAGTAAAGACTAAGAAGATAACCACAGGAGCAGGGAACACCTGTTCCATAAATGTATGGTCAGGTCTTCCTGAATAAGTGGAGCAGCCAGGAGCAAGAACACACCCAGGTGCCAAAGACCAGAACCAGGCTCAGTATCAGAACTCAAGTAGGCAAGTGAGAAATCAAGGCAAGCCACACAAGAAAGGAAAACAGAGCAGGTCCAATGAATAAGAACCCATAGATCCACAAAAAGAAAAAGGACAGTCAAACTCATAATCAAGTGCAAAACTTCAGCTCCAATTTTTGCTACCTAGAAAGGATTCAGAAACTTAGGTGACTCTGACTTGAGCTCTGATATTCTATATGGTTCTGTAAAGATAAGACTCAGTCTAGGCCATCTCAACTGGCAGGTTTGAGTTGGTCATTGGAGCAATCAGTGAGAGGGTGGATAGACAGACATTAGTAACCAGGGTGTCAAGACAGCAGACCTTAATAGATGTTAGTCTAATGTACTATACATATCTCAAATGGCTAATCAGTAAGATGTCTCAATTCCTCATGTGCATGAGTTAGCATTTGTACACGGATGCAGACAGCATAACTTGATAAACTAGAGCTCCTCCATGTTTACCTCATTTCCTCTCCCTCCAACTTTCAATCATTTTACTGCTTATTAAATGTCTCTCCACCACAGGTTCCCCCAATGCATTTTAAACTTATTTTCCTGTGTAAGTTCACATCTTCTATTTACTTTTCATGTTTGTTTTTTAAAATGTCTACTTTAAAATGTCATTTCCTTAAAAGCCAGGGTACATACTTATTTAATGAATGTTACATTTTTAAAAAATCCTTCTTAGTATTTTTGTGTCCAACTAGGGGCTCGAGAAAAAGACATATCATGAATTCAAGTCAGTTTGTTTTTCCAGCTGAGAAATTTGAATGTAAAGATTTTGAATTTTACCTAAACACACTAGGAACCATCTTTTTCCCGTGTATTTAAAAAACTTAGTCAATTCTAATTAAGTGGATTAGTTTAAGTAATGTTAAATAAATTTACATCAATAGGAATTTTAACTGAATAATTTCAGGTTAATTAGACAATTGCAGCAGGAAGGAAGCCAAGTGGTTTATAAATTAATGTATTTAATTAATGATGTATAGTTAATTTAATTCACTGAGACCCTTCTTCAATCTGTCACTAAGACCTTTATCTTTGAATTTCAGAATAAAAAAGCCAAACTATTATTTGGAGAAATGGGTGGAGGTGGGGAGCCAGCTGAAAACTTTAACAGGTTTCTGTATATTCCTTTTGATATTTTATCAGTAAAATTTTAATAGCTACACAAGAACCACATGTTAATGTTATGTGATAGTCCCAAACAGAGATATCAGTGACTGTAACTGATGAAACAACTAAATATCAACAGTAAAGGGACCTCCAAGATGGTAAAAAAGAACATCACAGAGGGGGGAGATGAGTTGCTGGCCAACATGTAAACAAGAATTTGACTCTGTTTATTTCTTCCTTCCTTCAGAGATATTGGAGAATTGCTTTGTGCCTTGTACCATGCTCCAATTTAATATCTTCCTGTTTTGCTTTTTTTAAGAAGGTGGTTTATACAAGTTACTGGAGTCTTTCCAGGAAAAGAAAGGAGTGAGAGAGAAAGGGAGAGAAGAGAGAGAGGGGGAGAAAAAGAAAAAGAGGGAGGGTAGATGGAAGGGAGAAAGAATGGGAAGGAGGGAGGAAGGAAGAGAAACTCATAGAAATATAAGTCTCAGTACATAATATCTTTGGCAAAAACTTTCCTATGCCCCCATTTCTGTCTTAAATTTCACCTATTTTGTTATGATAGATGTTGTTAAAATAGTGATCCTTAAGAAAGAAGATCTTTATTTTACCCCCAAATCAGTATAACAGAGAAAGAGCAGCACTAATTTTCCTGAACTCTCATGTTTATCTTCAACCCTGACTTGATCTCCTCCAGAAACTACAAAGCAGCCCTGGCTGGTGTGGCTCAGTGGAGTGAGTGCCAGCCTGTGAACCAAAGGGTTGCCGGTTTGATTCCCAGTCTAGGACACATGCCTGGGTTGCGGGCCAGGTCACCAGATGGGGACATGTGAGAGGCAACCACATGTTGATGTTTCTCTCCCTCTCTTTCTTCTTCCCTTCCCCTCCCTCTAAAAAATCTTTTAAATTTTTTTTAAAAATAAAAAGAAACTACAAAGCAGATCAAGAGAATTTCTGATGCTCAATAACAAAAGACCTTTCACTTTAAAGATTGCCAAGACCTCCCCCAGGGCACACTGTAGCAGTGACACTGCTCGGCTATGGTCTCACTAACTGTGACATAGAGGAAAATGACTGGAAGATGGGGGTTCGAGCCCCACGTCTATTACTATATGTTGCAACAAGCCAAAGAATCTGCCAAGACCCTTTCCACTTCAAGGACAGAGTTGTCATCTGCTGTTTCAGTCTGCAATTCACAAACAACTGCAGGCTCTCAAGACAGCGTGAATCTATCTACCTCCCCGCCCCCATTCCCTGGCTCTTCTCAGCTTGCTTAGGAAGGGTGGGAGCAGGAATGCACCAACTAACTCACCCTCTTTCTTAGAAGATAAGTTGCATTTTTCTATACTTATAATTCTCGTATCTTGATAAAATCCCTAAGGCAGTGCTGTCCAACAGAACTTTCTGCCATGGTGGACATGGTCCATCTCTGTGCCATCCAGTACGATCGTACTGGCAGCATGTGGCTATCGGGCACTTGAGGTGTGGGTAGGTGACTAAGGAATTAAATTTTGTATTTTATTTTAATTAACATTAATTTGAATTTAGACAGTATAGTCTTAAGGAGTATTGATGATCATCAGGCACTACTATAGACAGATCCAAAATATTGGAAGGTCTATTGCCCCCTAAATCACAATGGGCAGAGATAGATAGATACCTAGACCATTGTGCCTATGACTAGCCCTTGGTATTTCAAAGGCATTCTTGTTTTTACAAAGAAATGCTTTTAAATAACTCTCTCAGTACAAAAGGTATAATTTAATTTATAAACTTTATATTTTTAAACAGCTTTTTGGGAATCCATCAACTGGATTAAATGTGTGACTCCTTTATTTCTCTTTCTATAGCATTGTGTTAAACTTCAGTTAATAAGTAAATTGCAGCTACAATTTTAAGAGTTGAAAATATATCACTGTTTTCAGTGTGCTCACTATGCAGACACAAAAACAAATTGGTATAATACAATGTCTTAAATTCCCTAATGAAGGTACTTATTTTATTAACAGGAATATGGAATAACTAAACACCCAGGAATGGATAAATCAGAGAGACTAAGAAGAGCAGGAGATATTCCAACTGGGCATTAGCCAGAAATAGAGAGAAAATACTTCAGGAAAAGAGAACAGCAGTAGCAAAGTCATGTAAATGAATAATGCGTACCAGTTTTGAGGGACAACGAGCAGTCTGGTAACTAGAACATAGGTTGCAGAGCGGGGACGGCTAGAGATAAGTTCAGAAAGGTAGGCTAGGATCACATGGAAAAGGCCATTGAGTGTTTGGAGAATACCTTGCAGGCACTCAGCACTCACCATAGGTTTCAGAACTTGGAGAGGTGAGGTTAGTTAAGAACTTTGTTATAATTCTGGCAGCAGTGTGGAAGACAGCTTACAAAGACTGGAAGCAGGGAGAGTGTGGCAGTAAAAGCTTTGTATTAATGTTTAATACTGAAGATAAAAAGATTAAGATGATCCTACATCACTGGGTTAATGATCATCAATACCCCAAAACCTGATGAAACATAGGTCAGATGTCACAAGCTGTAGGTCGTCAGACCAAATTTAGCCCACAGATGTGTTTTGTTTGTCTTCAATGTTCTTTTAATATCTTGATTTGGTTGCCAATATTTATAAATCTGGGGATTTTACATGAAAATCCAGATTTCTTTTTAGAATGTCCATTTCCTTTAAAAAATCATAAGAATGAACAATGGCAGGCCTGCCTTTTCTCCTGGCAACAGCTCTCTGTCACTGGGTTGCAGCTGCTGACCTCTCCCCAAGGAGAGGTTACTCTCTACTTTCCCATGATCCCCACCACTTCCTGTGACTTGGTTTCTCGCCTGTTTTATTTATTTATAGCACTCGCCTGGTCCTGAAGGCATTTAAGTTTTTGCCTTATTAAGATAGTTAATTTGGTTGAAATTTTTTAATTTCATTTAGTTTCAGGAACTTCTTCTATGAATATTATCTTATGTAATACCCACAATATTTTTATTCTAACCACAACAAAACTTTCAAATGTTGCTTCTTTTAAAATATTTAACCTGCCCAACCTTTTCATTAACTTAGGCATATCCATCTTGCTTGAATAGCTTCCTCTCAAAAATTCAGAAGAAATGATAACCTACAGAACCAGATAACAGATATTAAGTAGTATTCTTAAGCAGTTATGTTGCTTTTTCTGTTGGACCTGACACAGTTGACAAGTGTTAGGCCTTAGAACTGACTTTCTCAGGATGACCACATATCTGTATCTAGATGGCCACATATCTAGATGTGCCATCTTCCCTTTGACTTCTTGGCAAATATAGAAAGACAATGATCAAGATGTGGCCAATCCTAAAGCTTGGGCCTGGTGCTAGCTGAGTTTTAAAGATCTGGTAAACTCATCCATTTGAGATAATCATTCTAGTTGCAGGTTAAAGGTTTTCATTAGCTTAGTATTAAGATGCAAATAATGAGCAATATTAGTATTGGTCAAATTGGAATTGCAAATTAGTGAAGTTGTGGTATACCATGTCCTTGCTTTAATGACCTACTGCTTGCCAAGTAACAGGATGTCCCCGTATGAAAGACAGTGATCAGAAACATATTATTCTTTTAGTTAATAAAACAGTGAGCATACGTGTCCATGTGTTCCTTTAGGATGATTTCTATCGATCACAATATTGAGTGAGAGGGAAACATGTTTCTTATGTTTGGCCTAGAGGGGGCAACACTTAAGAAACATGTGATCTTACACAGTGCAGTATAAAAGCCACATTTGTTTTATTAAAGTTCTGTACACATTTGAAGTTTCATATGTGAGGAGGTGATGAATTGAGAAGACCACAAATAATTCTCCTTGTGATTACGGTGTATGACTATAGGGACAGGAGGGCAAGGAAGGTTTATGAGGAACTATTTTCTCCCCATCTTTCACTAAGAGTTTAGAATGTACCACTCTTCTCAGTTCAAAAATGGGGGTTGGGTTGGAGGGCAGAAGTTGTTTCACCATGTGGATTTCTATCCTGGAACCACAGGTAATCATAATATTTAACTTCTAGATCTTACTCTTGGGCCAAATTTTGAGAGAGATGATTCTGTCAAGCCCTCAGTTCTATGAATTTCCTCACAAAGCACTTAGGGCATCCCCACCGAGCTGCTGAGCCCTAGGAGGCATTGCACAGAGGCAGGTGTCTCCACTCCAGGCGCAGAACTTTGATCCCATCTGGCTCTCCCGAGCTGCTGATACTGGGCAGAGTTTGAGAAAGAAAGTTGTTTTGCTTGCTGATGCTAAAAATTGCTATTCATCAGCTTGACTGGGTTAATGCAGCCAATCAAATGCTTGGAAAAGATTCTTGCCAAGGCTAAATGGCAGGTAGCCAAAGAGGAAAAAACTCAAGAATTTGGAGGTTCAAGACTGCATCTCTGAGGCATAAACCTAATTCCACAAGCCAAAATCTTCCTAAGAGCCTTAGAAGTCTCTAAGGCAATGCAGAGAACATCTATGTTGTCAAAGATAGTCCTGCCTTCCATGCCTGATATTTTTTTTTCCCACCCAAAAGGAACAAAACCAAGACAAATTTCTCCTTTATCCACACCTTTCTTAAGAACCTAAGTCTTGCATGTCCAAAGGGAGCCCACATTAGACTTTTCCTTGGGACTGTTCTCTGAATTGAAGACAGGTATTTTCCATTAACCATTTTGAAATAAACCATCAAAAGTCCCCATGGGTAGTTCTTCACAGCAAATAATATGCATCCCTTTCTCTGTCCCCAATCCATCCATCATAGAGGACTTTCCACTTTGTTCAGATCAGAGTTGTATGGATTTAAGCAGGCCACGCAATACAAATTCGCTTAATCATCCTCCGATCCGCAATCTGGCCAAACGAGTGGACATGCCCCCTTCTCTCTGCAGACCTGCCTGGCGGTGCCCACCGCACACGGAATACCCAGATTGATGTGCTAGTTGCGTGCTCCCCAGGGCCTGGCTGCCTTTGTCCCACAACCTGTGACGTCAGTTGTATTTATTTTAATTAAGTTAGTAATAAAAAATGAATACTTTTAGATATGAGTATGAACAGAAAAAGAGTTAAGAGTTTTTTCCATGGAAACTAAGTTGAATGTTTGGGAAAAAACTTCATAAAGCCAAATTACAAAAACCAAAGAGTACAATTAGATGAGAAGAGACAATTGCAAAAGTTTGTGGGATGGTGGGGTGGTTAGTAAAAATGTAGGTTTCATATTGCTTTATAAAACTCTTTAATTTCTCTTTCAACTTTAAATAACTAAATAACCTGAAACTGCATTTTGGAATTATCAGTACACTTTAGGGAAGAAACACAAAGCAGAACTCCAATCAGCAAATCCACACTCTGAAAAACCTTACCTCTGTATGAGGAGATTAGTGAATAGATGTGCCTTTATATGTTTTAAATTAAAATAAAATGTTTTACTTACGCATATATCACTTTTATGAACCTGGCTCCCACCACCTTTTTTAATTCATCAACCAACTACAAATCAGTTACATCAGATGGGAGGACCTGGATAGTAAAAACTGTCAATTAAGTAATCTACTTCAGAACCTAATTTATGTAACATTTACTGAGCCTTACCAAATGCCAGGCAATGTGGCAGGTACAAACTGCAGAAAAGAATAACCCAAAGTCCCCACTTAGGTGAGCACTTAGTCTAGTAGAAGAGAAAAACATATAAACTATCACAATCCATTGTGGCAGAGTAGTGGTCATTTACGCAAGACAGTGGATCGACCGGGAGAGGAGCAGATGAAGTCCAATGACACCTGTGAGCTCTGTCAGGGAATGGTGCGCTCAGAGTTGCTGAGGAGAGGGTGGGCTGGGGAGTGGGGTACTGAAGGTCAGTTATATTTGTTTACATTTTTCTCTTTCCCATTTATAGACTTAAGGAGAAAGAGTTCAGAGTATTTGAGAAGAGCGGACAGATGAAATCTATGATTTGGACAAATCCATTTTGGATAATTGACAAAAGGCTTCAAATTATGACAGTTAATATTTATAGAATATCTTTCCCCCAGGGCATTGCATTATTATCATTTTAGTGTATTTAAGTTAAACCATAGGTCCTTAAGAGGTATACTTAACTTCCATGGAAGAGAAAAATCTTTGTACTTAATAGTAATTTTTATAAGGCAGTATTAACATGTTTATAGTTTTTACATTTCGATAACATGTATTCCTTTTTTCTTATTACAAAACTCATATATATTAATTGTATAAAATTTAGAAATACTGACCTGTAAAAGTAAGAAAATTAAATTAGTCAGAATTTCAACTTCTTGAGGTACTTACCATTAACATTTTTGGTTTATGTCCTTCCTATATTTTCTCTAAGCATAAAAATTCATAAGAATATTATTGGTCATTAAATATATTAACACAGTAAGCACATTTTGTAACCTGCTCTCTTTAGCAATATACCATTAATGTCCTTCAATATTGTTATATGGTTTTCTATAAAAATTACTTTAAATGGCTGTGTAGTGTTCCATAATAGAAATGCTCTTATCTAATTTCCTACTTTAGGGACATTTGAGTGGGTTCCAGTTTTTTACTACTAAAGCAAGGTTACTACTACCATCCTTATTGCCAGATTTTTGTTAAAAATCTTGATTATTTTCCTAAAATACACTCCTAAAAATATATTTGCAGAGTCAAAGAACATGCAAAAAAAATTAAGATTTTTACCAGCTAGGGCCAAACTGCTCCAGAAACATTTTGTATGTGTGTGTATGTGTGTGTGTGTTTCAGTAAATAAATGAGTAACCTTTTCTCATACCCTCTTTATTGGAAACTTTGCCATTTATATAGAGAACAAATAATTTTTATCTCAATTCTTATTTCTTAAAAATTAGTAGATGGTAAAAATAGCATCAAGCCTCGAAGAGCCCATTTTCTAACAGAAGAGATGTTTTACATGATTTTAAGATTAAACCATAATTCATGTAAATATATTTAAATGTGCATTGCATACAAATCCAATGCGCACTTCCTAACAGTCCAGTCACCTTGTCCAGCCGGACCAGCCCTGGCAGTTTGTCCCACAGGTCACACCTTCTCCTCTGCCCCGCGCACCAGGGCCTTCACGCTTGCAGATCGCCCTACCTAGGACACTCCTTCCCCAAGTTCTCACATGCCGGATTACCTCGCTTTATTTTTAAAATAGTCTCCCATCATTTTGCATCCCCTTACCAAGCATTTTTACTTTATTTTTTATAGCACTCATTGTTACAGCCATACAATTAGGTATCTCTTTGCTTGTGGCTTTTATCGAGTAGCTCCCCAACTAGTATTTCAGCTCAACAAGAACAGGAGTTACGTTTTATTTGCTGCCATGTTCCTAGCACCTAAATGGTAGGTGCTCAACAAATCAACAAATACGTGTATCCGTTTAGCACTAAATGAAGAGGGAGTTTCAGCCAGTTATTTATGCACTAGACTCCTAAAAAGAACTTCTTTATTCTCAATTGTTTAACCTTGGGCAAATAAGCTAATCTCTCATTCTCAGCTTCCTGGCCCAGCAGTGTAAACAACAAGGCAGACTACCAGGATTGTTGTATAAATTAGAAGAAACACTGTAGGGTTTAATTTTTTTTAACTTTAAAACATATAGAGGGCTGAGGGTTCAGGTCAAGATGACGGCATAGGTAAAATGCAGTACTTGGTTCTAAAAGAGTTCATCACCACCAAACAAGTATTATGAGAAATGTTAAAGGGTCATCTTTAAGAAGAAGAAAAAGATCAGAAATATGAAGAATAAAATGGTAATAAATATATCTCTATCAACAATTACTTTACATGCAAGTGAATTAAATGCTCAAATCAAAAGACATATGGATGCCAAATGGGTAACAAAACAAGAAACTTACATATGTTGTCTACAATAGACTTACTTCAGATTGAAAGGCATAGACAAAGTAAAGGGATAGAAGAAGATATTTCATGAAAATGAAAACAAACAAACAAAAACAGCTGCAGTAGCAATACTTATGCCAGACAAAACAGACTTTAAAATAAAGGGTTTATATAACAAGAGACAAAGAAAGACCCAGCAATTCCACTTACTGGATGTTTATTCAAAGAAACCCAAAACACTAACCTGAAAAAACACATACCCCATTCTATTACAGCATTATTTATGGTAGCCCGATATGGAAACAATCTAAGTGTCCATCAATAGATGAATTGATAAAGAAGTGCATACATACATTGGAATATAATTCAGCCATTAAAAAAAGAACGAAATCTTGCCATCTGCAACAACATGGATAGACCTGGAAGGTATTATACTAAGTGAAATAAGTCAGACAGAAGAAGACAGATGTCAGATAATTTCACGTGCATGTGGAATCTAAAAAACAAAACAAGCAAACAAGCAGAACAGAAATAGACTCATAGATACAGACAACACTTGGAGGTTTGCCAGAGGGGAGAAGGGCTGGGGGGATGAGTGGAAAAGGTGAAGAGATTAAGAAGTTCAAATTAGCAGTTACAAAATAGTCATGGGGTTGTAAGTATAGCATAGAGTAAACAGTCAATAATATTGCAACTATATATGGTGTCAGATAGGTACCAGGTTTATCAGGATGGTCACTTTGTAAGTTACATAAATGTCTAATCATGAGATTGTATACCCAGATCTAATATAATATTGTACATCCACTATAATTTAAAAATTAAAAAATTAAAAGTGATACAGTGCTAATAAGTATTAGGATTCTATCGGTGCAGTAGTAGTGATAATAATAATGACATTTTTTCCAAATGACTCAGTTGTTGACTGAGAATTCAAACCATACTGATTTGCTATCCAACAAAAGAGAACATGCTTTGATTTTTTTAAAAACATAAATATTTCAAAATATTTCAAAATAAACATTCAGAATGGATTTTTAAAACATATCTACAAAAATACATAAAAAATAATATCCTATTTTCAAAACACTTTTAAAACCAAATGCTAAAATTGACACCAGACTAGTGATTTAAATACATTTAAATAGATTTAAAATAAAGAAATGTTCATCCTTAAAATCTTAGAAAGAGAAAACTCCATTCATACAAGTATAAGAGAAAACGATACTTCAAAGCAGAAAATAAGACTGCCTAATTCTTATTTTAAAACATCTAGACTTAGGTACTTAGGTACCTGGATAACATCTAGTCCCTCAAACCAAATCATCAACCCCTACTTTATCTTTTATCTCAGCCAAAAAAATGAAAGAAAATATTGCTAAAAGCAGCACTTTTACATCCATCACAAAATGATCATAGCACTTCCCTTCCCTATAGCCCAGAGTGCATTCAATGTAATTGAAGAGAGAGGGGGAAATGTGTTAAAAGGAATAGGGATTCTTTCCCTTTTTAAAAACATAACTGAGGGAGCTTTTCACTTCTGCCCAAGAAAGGACAGGAACCAAATTCACCCTCCCTCCTAAAACAACAACAACAACAAAATCAATACATATGAAGCAATGGTTTCCATAACATTGGATGTTGCAGACAAAGGCAGAGATCCCTGTAAGGTGAGGAACAAATGAGGTGAGCCCAACAGTTGTTTCAGTACACTTCTTAAGAGAGTTTCCAGGACACAACACAGAGAAGGGAAATGCAAGGAAAGCTTGGTAGTTTGCCTGAGTTGAAGAGACCTTGCTGAGAACAAGAGACGCCAAAACAGCTATAGTTCCCTGGGCAGAGTACACAGAAGGAGAGAGCTGTACAAAAAGAGAGCTTAACATATCAGCGGAAGATTCTCCTCATGACTTCAGCTGAGTACTGATCAGAAAGGACATGTGAGGTGACTACCCAAGACTGGGGAAAGAACCACCTGACAGAATTAAAGAGAACAACCCTGAGAGCTCACTGAGAACTGGCACTAGTCCCTGTTCACTCCAGCCAGAGTGGAAAACTTATTATTCAGAGACATCAGACAGAGGCCTCAGAAAGATTTTCCTTCAGAAATGAGTCCAAATTAGCTCTATGTACATTAAATGCAGCTTCACTCCCACCAAAAAAGCTCAAGAGCAAGACCAAAGGGGATTAAGCTGTTTTCAAGTCACTTAACTGCATCCCAGAACAAAGCACAATAATATTATAGAAGTACAAAAAATACAGAACTCAAGAAGATAAAATTCTTAATGTTTAGCATCCAAATAAAAATGATTTGACATGTAAAGAAGCAAAAAAATATGACCCTACAATAAGGACAAAATTACTGAATTGAAACAAACCCAAAAATGGCACAGATAATGAAATTGTAGACACAGCCATAAAAATAGTTAGGATAACTGTATTCCACATGTTTACAAAGCTAGAAGAAAGACTGCATATGTTAAGTAGACACATAAAAGACATTAAAAAAAGAAGACTCATGTCAGGCTTATGAGAATGAAAACCTCAAAGTATAAGATATGAAAATACACTGGCTGGATGAACTACTATTTATACACTGCAGGAAAAAAAATAATGAATTTGAAGGCATAGAAATAGAAACTAAAGTTAAACTCAGAGAGAAATATTTTTAAATGAATAAATCATCAGTCAGCTGTGGAACTTCAAGTAGTCTAATAAACATGTGATTGGAGTGCCCAAAAAGAATAATTATAAATTTTTTTTAAAAAATAATGGCTGGCCCCATCTGGTGTGGTTCAGTCAGTAGGCACTCTCCCTCAAAGGAAAGGTCCCCAGTTCAATTCCTGGTCAGGGTATATGCCTAGATTGCAGGTTCAGTCCCCATTTGGGGCACACACAAGAGGCAGCTGATTGATGTTTCTCACATCAGCATTTCTCTCCCTCTCTTTCTCCCTTCCTTCCCCCCTCTCTAAAAATAAATAAATAAAATCTTTAAAAATAATAATAATGGCTGAATATTTTCAAAATTTTGTGAAAATTGAATCATAAATGAATTCCAACTACAAGGAACTTGAAGGAACACACACCAAGGCACAGTATAATTGAATTATTTACAAAGGGGTTCAAAAATATATTAATTCAAATATAAGAAAAGACACATTATGCACAGAAAAAGAACAATAAGAATGATATTAGATTACTTGTTGAAAATAATGCAAGCACAAAGAGAAAGGAGCAATGTCTTAAAAGCACAGAAATAAGAAGACTACCATACTGGAAATCTTGACCCAGAAAAATATATAGTATTAGAAGAAGGCAAAATAAAGACATTTTAGATAAACAAAAAGAATGCATCAGTAACAAACCTGAACCAGAATAAATGTTAAAAGAATTTCTTTTTTTTTCCTTTTGGCCACAGGTGATTTGGGATCAGGGGCTTCAGAGTAGTCATGGCCAAATCTAAGAACCACACCACACACAGCCATTCCCAAAAATGGCACAGAAATAGCATCAAGAAACCCTGATCACAAAGATAAGACTCTCTAAAGGGATGTACCTAAAGTGCCTGAGGAGCATGCATTTTGCCAAGAGGCAAAAGAAAAGCCTGGCTGGGTGATGGGTTGGGGGGGGGGGGTTCCTAAGATGGCTGCAGAATAGCTGGAAGCTCCATCCATTTGCCCCAGCCCCAGACCAGGCTTGCAGCTGAACTATAGAGCAATCAACTTAAAAATCAGGTTGTGTGTGAGAGTATGTGTGAGTGAGCAAGTGTGCAGGAGAGTGAGTGTGCATGTGTGCAAGTGTGTGAACATCTGTCCATTTGTGTGGGCACTCAGGAGTGGGCAGTCTGGGCTCTCCTGGCAAAGTGGCTGCCACCACAGCCACCCAGCCTGGCACTTTGGGCTGTGCAGGTTTGCAGTGCATGACACTTTAAGAAATTCACTTCTGTGGTCCTGGGCACCTCTGGAACCATGAGCCAGGCAGAGTCTGACCAAGGAGGCTGCAAATCAGCTGAGGATCTAGGAGTGCCAGGAGTGGAGGGAGGTGGCCAGGGTGGTCCTGGCTGCAGAGGACAGAGGAAACAGTCCCCAAACAATAGAAAAGATGGAATCTCCAGAAAAAGAGTTAAATGAAATTGAGGCACACAATTTATCAGATATAGAGTTCAAATTAATGGTTATAAGGATGTTCAAGGAACTTAGTGAGAACTACAAGAACTTAGAAACTACATCAGCATGAAAGAGGACATAGAAACCTTGAATAAGAACCAGCGGGAAGTGAAGAATACCATATCTGAAATGAAGAACACACTAGAAGAAATTAAAAGCAGGCTAGACAAAGCAGAGGATCAAATCAGTGAATTGGAAGGTAAGCTAGAATAAAACATCCAAACAAAGCAACAAAACAAAACAAAAAGACTCAAATATAACAAGGACAGTTTAAGGGAGTTTCAGGACATCATGAAACATAAGAATATTTGCAACATAGAGACACCAGAAGGAGAAGAAAAGGATAGGATTTTCTAATGGATAGAAAACCTACTTGCAAAAATAATGACAGAAAACTTTCTTAACTTGGTGAGGGAAAAGTCATGCAAGTCCAGGAAGCACAGGGGTCCCAATCAAGATGAACCCAAAGAGGCCCACTCCAAGACACATTACAATCAAAATGGCAAAGTTTAAAGACAAAGAGGGAATCTTAAAGGCGGCAAAAAAAAAAATAGCTAGTAACATACAAGGGAGATCCAATAAGGCTAGCAGCTGATTTCTCAACAGAAATACTATAAGCCTAGAAGGGACTGGCAAGAAATATTCCAAGTAATGAAAAGCAAGGACCTGTAACCAAGGCTAGTCTATGCAGCAAGGCTCTAATTTAAAAATCGAATGAATAATTAAGAGCTTCCCAGATAAAAGAAGGCTAAAAGAATACATCTCCACCAGTCCAATATTGCAAGAGATGCTAAAGAGACTGCTTTAAGAAGAAGAAAGAGAGAGTGAAAGAAAGAGAGGGAAGAACACAGGTACAAAGGAAAAATGGCAATGAATAAGGACCTATCAATAATAACCTTAAATATAAATGGATTACATGTTCCAATCAAAAGACATAAGGTAACTGAATGTAGAAGAAAATACAACCCACATATATGCTGTCTACAAGAAACCCACCTCAAAACAAAAGATATACACAGGCTAAAAGTGAAGGGATAGAAAAAAATATTTCATGCAAATGGACATGAAAAAAAGCTGGAGTAGCAATACTTATATTAGACAAAATAGACTTCAAAACAAAGGTCATAACAAGGACAAAGTCACTGCATAATACTTAAGGGAGTAGTCCAACAAGAGGTTATAACTCAGGTAAACATAAATGCACCCAATATAGGAGTACCTAATACATAAAGAAAATCTTGGAGGATTTCAAGAAAGAGATAAACAGTGGTATAATGATTGTAGGGGATTTTAATACCCCATTGTCAACAATGGACAAGTGTTCCAAAACAAAATATCAACAAGGATAGTGCAGCATGAAGCACACTCTTGATCAAATGGACTTAATTGATGTTTACAGAACATTTCACCTGAAAGAAGCAAAATATACATTCTTCTCAAATGCACATGAATCATTTTCAAAGACAGACCACATGGTAGGACACAAAATAAGCCTAACAAATTCAAGAAAATTGACATAATATCAAGCATCATCTAGTATCACAATGGCTTGAAACTAAAAAACAAAAAAAAAACCTCAAAAACATTCAACTACATGGAGGCTGAATAACATGTTATTAAATAATGAAAGGGTTAATGAGATCAAGGAAGAAATCAGAAAGTATCTGGAAACAAAGGAAAGTGAACACACAACAACCCAAAACAAGAGATGCAGAGAAGGCAGTCCTAAGAGGGAAATTCATAGCAATACAGGCATACTTAAAAAAGAGAGAAAAATCTCACATAAACAACCTCACCCTACATCTAAAAAGAAAGACACAAATGGGATAAAAATTTTAAAAATGGTAAATGATAAACCAACCAAAAGAAATCAGATATTAATAGCAGAAAAAGTATATTTTGGAACAAATAATATTACCAAGGATAAAGGTCAGTTCGTAATAACAAAGAGGTTAATTCATCAAGAAGATGTAACAACATTAAATATTTATTCACATAATGACAGAGCTTTAAAATACATAAATCAAAAACTGATAGAACTACAAAGAGAAATAGGCACATCCACATTTATAGTTTGAAATTTCAATCTCAACCAACAATTGACAGAAAACAGCAACCATGTAGACCATTTGAGCAACCTTATGTCAATCAGCTTGACATGATGGACATTTATAGAATGTTTCACCCAATGTACATATAATACATAATATTATATATTATATAATATATAATAGCATAATATATATTATACTAAAATTACTATTAACATATCTATGTTAGATAAGCAGATAAGAGAAGAAAAATTTGGTATACACACATAAAATAATGCTTATAAATATTAGACTTCCCTTTTCTGCAGCTGGTCACCTGGTTATGACTAGTATTTATAAGTACCTTCTTCTTCCACCCATTCCATATTTATTTTGCCCTTGGCAAGCACTTCAGCTTGCCTGGTGCATCTGGGCCATATATAGTCCTGCCTGAATTGGGTTGTTACAGCTTCCTATTAACCCAGTCACAGGACATGAGAGTATAAAAGAAACACTGGGGTTCTCCTGTATTTCACATATACTCCTTCTTAATTCATGTGTAATAGCAACCCAATTCCCACTTGTTAGTCAGGATCAATCACCCCAACCAATACAGTGGTGCTCCCATCCCACTTTCTTTGCCTGTTGATTCAGAGACCTGAGGAGCTTAAAGTGGCTCAATGGCAGTTTCAAATTTCAGCTCACTTAATTTGTTGTTGTGTCCCACTTGGAAGCATTTTCCCCTTTGGAACTAAGACTTCTAAACCAGCAGAGCCTATGGTCATAGAGACAGAAAGCAAAAATTTTATAAGTGGATCACTAGGGGTAACAATACAAAAAGCCAGTCCCATTCCCATTCTTTGGTTCCTAGACATGTGAATCCTGACTACAGGGGAGAAAGACACTGATTTAGTGCATAAATCACATCTGAGAGGACACTGCTCTGGCACTGCAAGGTATGATCACCTAGCTGGGCCTACAGTTGAGCCTTTAAAAGTCCATCCCACTCACTATTCTAGCAATTTGGCAGCTTTCAGATGTTGGTGCATATGTTAAGACCAGTGAATTTCATGAACATAGACTCACTTCTGTGAAGATAAATTTCTTAATCAGAAGTAATGCTGTGTAGAATACCATGACAGTAGATAAGATATTCTGTGAGTACATGGATAATAAGTTGGCGGAAGCATTGTATGGCAAGGAAAAAAATCAGCATCCAGAGTAAATGTTTATTCCAGCACAAGCAAAGCACTTCTGCTTTCAATGACAGAAGTGGTCCGATGTAATTAACCTGCCACCAGGTAACTGGCTAATCACTCACGTAATAGTATTGATCTCTGCAGTGGCAAACATCATCCCTAAGGGATCTGAGCCCACACTGGTCTTGCATGTATGAGATTTCCATAAGTTTCTATTCATCTTTCACAAAGGTCATGGCTTTCCTTTTACAGAGTTTTAACTAAATGTCTAATATGTAGATACTTATTAGACAGGTGATGGTAGGTATTCAGTTACCATCATTAAATGGAAATATTAAATGGAAATTGCAGAAATAAACAATCATAAGTTTTAAATTGCATGGTGTCCCGAGTAGCATGATGACATACCATGCTGTTCCACTCCATCTCAGGATGTGAGTCACCCCTTTGTCCAATGTATCCATAATGAGTAGTCTCCCTGCCAATCAGTCCTCTAGGTTATCAGATCGATTGTCACAGTATCACAGTGCTTGTGTTCAAGAAACCCTTATTTTACTTAATAATGGCCCCAAAGCCCAAGAGTAGTGATGCTGGCAATTTGGATATGCCAAGGAGAAGCCATACAGTGCTTCCTTTAAGTGAAAATGTGAATACAGTAAATACATTAAGATATTTTGAGAGAGTGAGACTACATTCACATAGTTTATATCACCGTATGTTGTTATAATTGTTCTGTTTTATAATTAATTATTATTGTTAATGTCTTACTGTGCCTAATTTATAAATGAAATTTTATCAGAGATAGGTACGCATAAGAAAAAATATACTATATATAGGGTTTGGTACTATCCACTGTTTCAGGTACCCACTGGGAGTCTTGCAACATGTTCCCTGTAGATAAGAGGAAACTATAGTCATTACAAGGAAAAACATAGAAATGAGCCAGCTTTTTTTATGGTACAGCCCTTCACAGCACCAGGCTCACAGTTTGGAACTCTAGAGGAACCAGAGGATCCTGATGTGCTCAGTTCACCCCCCTGCACAAGTGCTCCCTATTGTCTCTTGTCTCACCAACCCCGTGGAGTTGGGAGTGCCAGTGGGATTGAGCAACATCTCTGCCACTCAAATGACTTAACAATATGTGAGGTGAGAGGACCAATTTTATAAATTTGTAGGGGAAGTTGAATCTAGGGAGGGACCCAGTTGTATAAAAAGTGTGAAAAATTGTTGCTGGTCAAAAATCTAAATATGAACAATTTATTCTTACATGAATCTGAAAATTTGTGTTCCTTGAGATCAAAGTACAGTCACAAAATTTCTTCAGAAATAATTAAATTTAGAAAAATAAATAGGCATTATTCACCTTTGGATTCTCTGGTTATCTAGCAATTAAAGTCACTGCTTAATTTACAGACTTTGTACGAAAGATAATCATTAGCTAACAAACACACAGCTGGCCACATGGACACTCAATAATCATGTAATCACGGTGCAGCTTCAGCACCATCATTATTTCTAAGGGAATACACTTTGATCATCCTTTCAATGTAACCAAAAAATGTTTCTTTGAAGAAAGGCAGTATTGATTTACAGGTATAAAAATCACACAGTAAAACCTGAAATAACAATATTCTAACATAACAAAAGTTTGCATTCTGCTACTTTCTACTTTAATGACAATAAGGCGAGTAATACAAGCAGCTAACGTTCACTGGAGAGTTCCATGGGTCAGGTTCTATAACAGTGCTTTTTACCATTTAGTTTACCTGCTGTGCTCCTGTGGGTCGAGTGCTGGAGGTCACCCCATTTTATAGGTTTGGAAAGCAAGGCTTACACTGGTTGCTTAAGACATTTTTCTTAAAAATCCATGAATCACATAGAGATTTGCATGACATAGGCTGAGGTACTGCATAGCCATACACAGTTTCTCTCTACCATAGCCCCCAGGGCTCTCTTCCACAACGCTGTTATACGCATATTCTTTTGTAAGGTTTTCCAAACTGGTTAATACTGAAGAAGACAATTCATTTCAGTGAAACTTATGTGACTGCTTTTTACCATAAACAATGTATATCACTGTGCCCATAATGGGGAGATGCTTACACTATATGTCATGAACAAGTTCTACCTAATTTTACCTTTTATAATAGAAATTATTTGACACATCTTATAATAGAAATTATCTTTACAATATAGCTCAATGTTGGATTTAAAGAATATTTTTAACCTCAGCATTCTGCAACAAGACATCATTTACAATGCATATTAATTGTTTCATAAAATGCAATGTATCCATTCCTGTTTCTTTAAAATACAAAATAAAGCAGTCTTAAGGATACTGAGACATATGTCTAATGAAATGCATGCTGGTGCTCCTCATACTTTATTTTAACGTGTAACCCTTCCTACCACTACCGTCACCAGCTCAGATACGACTCATTTTTAGTGTCCTCCCTTAGTACCTCCACTTAGCGACAGTTTCCCAGATCCTCACAGACTTCCAGAATTGACAAAGCACACTGCGAAAAAAATGTCTTAACAATGTGCAAAGTGTTGCATGCATTTCACTGAAATGTGTGCATATTACTTACCATTCTGCTTAATAAGACATGAAACTGGAAAGTGTTCAAAGTTAAAGCCCAGGCTGCTGTCATCATCTTTATTCTTGTGAACTGAAATTACTTTTGTTGAATAAAAAGGAAAAAATAAATAAATTTGGGGTTCACAAAATATCCCTCTTTGATACTTAAAAAAAAAAGGCAGACCTCAGATGAACCCAAACTACAGACCAGGTCATCTGGAGGTGAGGGCCAGCCGGGACCGCCACACCCCCTCTGTTGTGCTTTGGGTGAGGGGCAGTGACAAAGTGTTACTGTGTGGAAGACAGGAAGCGAGCAACTCAGTTCTGCCGCCACAATGGGAGACAAAGCTGGAATGAATTTTGGAGGCTGTTGAAAACTGACCTCTCCATTTTACAGATGTGGAGACCAAGGTTCATCCATTTCTAGGATTTTTTCAGTTTTTAATAAAAAGCTTTAAAGCAGGGGTGTCCACTGTTTTGGCGTCTCTGGGCCACACTGGAAGAAGAAGAGTTGTCTTGGGCCACACATTAAATACATTGTGACAGGTAATCACAAAAGACATCTCCTAACGTTTTAAGTAAATTTATGATTTTGTGTCGGTCTGCATTCACAGCCATCCTGGATCATGTGCAGCCCCCAGGCCATGGGTTGGACACCCCTGCAAGGAAGCCAATAATTTGCCAATTTTATAAATAAATGAAAAAGTAAATGAGTCTTTAGCATCCTTCAGTGTTAAAATAAACCTGCATCCCTCAAAGTCTTCTCTAATGACCTAAAGAATACAAGACAGTTTATTTTAAAATATGTGCTATAAAATAAAATCTATAAATAAAAATACAAGACCAACAAAAATAAATATATTTGAGTGTCAAGATGTGTCACACTGGTGTGGGTTGACCAGAGTGGAAGGCAGGCATTGAATTCTGTAGAGTTACCATAATGGAAACTTAGACTTAGCTTTGAGATTCTGGTTGGCCACAGTAAAAATAGAAATCTAATTACATGATTCTCATTGTCCTTGAGGAAAACAAGCATTGAAAACTAATTTTCTTGTTTTTAGATTTAATTAGTACACGTTGTAAGTATCCTTAGAAAATTTTTACAAACTAATTGTTCCCCACTTAACCCATTTGACTGACCTGAACCAATTAAACTCCACAGGGATCCAGACAGATGGATCCCTAAACATCTTCTTCAGTGTTGACTTCTTTCCACCTTCTACTTTTCTTCTTCCCTTTCCAAAATGAAAAATCTTTTTCTATTCCTTTTTAG
This sequence comes from Anoura caudifer, assembly GCA_004027475.1. NCBI lineage: Eukaryota > Metazoa > Chordata > Mammalia > Chiroptera > Phyllostomidae > Anoura > Anoura caudifer. The sequence goes on from PVKU01003802.1 coordinate 149,402, forward strand.
AGCATCCACTACCCTTCATGTTCAAAGTCTAGTTAGACAATTACATATATAATTATAATTATATACAGTTATTATATAAATTTTCTATAATGGATTCTCAGATTATATATGCATATATATTCTATATACCAGGATCATAGATTTTAGATTTGAACTGGATCTTAAATGTTTTTAAACCAACTCATTTGTTTCACTGCTATGAAAAAAAAACCCAAAAGGTACAATATTTTACCCATAATTTCAAAATCAATTGGTTTCCAAGCATCTAGGAAATGTCTTTTCTCACTCTTGGTGTCACAAAACTTTGGAAACTCAGACATAATGGCAACTGTCATTTTACTGCTTTCCAAACTATTTTTGTATAATTGCTGAAGGGTTACCCAGAATTTTGCCAAAGATGTAATACATTAACTATATTTTCAAGATACTATTAGTGGATATTTCAATGTATATTTTTTTCCTGAGGAACTAAATGACACTGAATATGACAGTGATAGTGTGAATATGTGGGTATTAAAATGATCTTTTTCCTACCTTCTCAGTATAATCACCACCAAGGTACAATACTTTTTATGATGAAAAAGATAACTAATTATGGTCCTCCTATTAATACTGAAATTCTCATCACATGTAAACAAAGTATACTAGTTGGGGTCCTCAGCTGCAAGTACACTCTTGGTGAGGAATTTATTTTTTTAAAGATTTTATTTATTTATTTTTAGAGAGAGGGGAAGGGAGGCAGAAAGAGAGGGAGAGAAATACTGATGTGCGAGAGATATATCAATTGGTTACCTTTCGCACAGCCCCAACTGGGAACCTGGCACACAACCCCAGCATGTACCCTGACTGGGAATTGAACTGGAGACCCTTCAATATACAGGCCAGTACTCACTCCACTTAGCCACACCAGCCAGGGCACTGGTGAGGAATTCTTGAAAAGATTTTGAGCAGCTCATAAAACTGCTATGAAGGTTCAATTCTGGAAGAGGGAGAGAAACAAGGGATTTCCATAATTACAGCCAGAGTAGCATCACGAAGCCATTCTGCGGAAGGCAGCCATGCACCACCCCACACAATGGACACAGCCTCTACCACCACCACCAGACCTAACACCAATGCTGTCATTGTGGTCTCCCACACTGCCCAGGACCCGTATGGCTGCCTGTGCTAGCATCCACCATCAAAATGAGTTCTCTGTGGTACCTGCTTCACTGCCTTAGCTGCTCTCAATTCGAAGTTCAAAGCAAGTGCATCCAAATGACAGACCAATTTTCCCATGCCCTTACCAGCAAAGGAAACCAAGAAAGGCAGTAAGTGGCAATTTCATACTGCATAGTAAGAGGTGGAATACACCTTCCACCAACATTCTTAAAGAGGGAAATCCCCCCAAATAAAGAAATGGAGTTCAGGTGCACATGACTCATGGTCCCCATAACCAAATATTTTCCTTCAAGTCTACCAAAGCGATATTGTTAACAGCATTACCAACAATACTGCTACTGGTGACCAGCCTTGAAAGGAAGAGCTGGTAAAATAAATTACCTTGTGACTCACTCTTTACCTAAAAATAAACTATATATTTATTTAGTTTATCCAGAATTTCACTCTTTGCTGTTGTGTTAAATTTTCCTCGATGAAATCAGACTGACAGCTGTCAGAGAGGACAGGTTTGGGGGGCTGGATGAAAGTGGGTGAGGGGACTAACCAAAAATCATATATACATGACACACAGACACAGAAAACAGTGGTAGCCAGCAGGAAGAGGGGGTGGGCACGGGTGGAGGTGGGCAAAGAGGAGGAAATGGGGATGGAAAGAGACTTCACTTTGGGTAATGGGTGCATGATGCAGTGTGCAGATGATGTTTCATTGAATTGTGCTCTGGAAATCTGTATGGTTTTGCAAACCAATATCACCCCAATAAATTCAATTAATTTTTTTTCTCTGTGAAGAAAAAAGATACAATTCTAGGTAAGTTTCTGACCAATATCTTCTACTTGCCGAGTTAGCAGACATCAGTGTAGTAAAGACTATTTCATAGTTTTTTCCTCATTTCATCACGAAATTGCCTTAAGGTTGAAATTCAAATTAATGCTAAGAGTTATTTTTCACTGAATGCACTGAGAAACATCCTTTTCTGAAGAAACATACACTATCTGAGCAATCTAGTTGCTATTGGCATATCAAGGGCCCACAGGTCTGGGATCAGCCGTCCCAGTCACAGGCTGGCCTATGTAATCAATAAAATGTTTGCTAAAAATTAGCATTGTCTTAAAAATTTCCTGAACAGCTATCTAGATACAACAATGGCATTATTTTAGGGAGAAGACAAGACTCCTTCACAATACAGAGCACCATTTATAAAGCATGAGGTGCCCTGAAGTAAATTCACCCTTTGGTTTTGTGCTGAGACCTCAGATTTATAGTGTACCCAATAAATTAGGGACTTCTCTGTTAGACTTATTCCTGAATTCCAATCCTGCCAGGTTATTATTTGTTGATCCATTGATCATTTATTTAAATTTTATTAATAAAATTGATTTAAAATCCTTTCTCATTTGTGCAATAAGATTAATACAGCTGGCCCTCCATATTTACAGTTTCTGCATCCACAGATTCAACCTTCTGTGGATGGAAAATATTCAGAAAAAAATGTTACACTGTTTTTACATATACTTCATAGGCCTGTGATGATGGTTGTGCCTATACTGAACAAGTACAGACTTTTCTCCCATGATTTTTTCTAAATAATATAGTACCAGTATTTACACAGCATTTACATAGTGTTAGGTATCCTAAGTAATCTAGAGATGATATGGGAGAAAGTAGGTAGGTTGTATGCAAATATTGTGCCTTTTTATAGCAGGACTTGAGCACCCACGGGTTTTAGTATCTGCGTGGGTTCCTATTGACACTGAGGGACAAGTGTAATTCCTACCTTATCAGGTCATGGTAAGATTTAAAGTCAAGTGCATTTTAAAGCACAATGCCGGTCACAGCATAGGATCAATCATATTAGTGCCCTTGCCCATTTTAGTATAAGATGAAGGTATTGAAGGTTTCCTGTTAAAAATGCAAGTGTCAGCTGGCACACATGATTAAATGAGCTTCCAGTAAAATCAGCGGGGTGAGCAGAGGCTGAGATGTAAAAAGGCAGAGAGTGTGGCATTTCAACAGGCCTGTTTGAGGACCAGGAGCACTTTGGTTAACAGGGGAAACAGGAGAATTGCACCCACCTGGCAGCAAGTTCTAGCAACTGTTGGGAGAGTGAATCAAAAAACATAAAAGAAATTTAAAGTAGGATAAGGTCCTAAAATAATATGTAAATCCTCACTAAGTTTTTCAAACCCTTACACTGGCTTAAAGAAGAGGACAAGAATTTAGTTTCATAGGTACAATGTATTCCTCAAGGTTTAACTAAGATAAGAATATGTTCCATGTTACATCCAGACTATAAAAATATGGAAGTTTGGAAATTCCACTCAAAGTTTCTTGCTTTGTTAGCAATCACTGAGATATGACTTGGTTCTGATTTTTTAATAATTTCTAAGAAGGATTTTTATATGCTTTGCTATGAAACAAATATCATTTCTCTATTCAAAACTGATTTCTTTAAATGCCTGAGAAACAATAGGGTCAAGTAGCTTATACTTTGTGATATAGAACTTTCTGGAATGAAGAAATGAAAGTAACATCTGAGTGGCACAATTTAATTACCAAACTCCAGCATTCATTTTGACAAGTTGATTTTTTAAAATAAATGTAGTCAGTATTTGAAGACATTGCCATGAAGGTAAATTCTGTGATTAGGGTTTATCATGCAGTTTTCAATTTGAAAATATGTAACTATAAAAAATTTACATACCCTAAAAATATTATTGAGCATTCATTTAGATATCCTTTTCAAGACACAAAAAGGGGAGGTATTAATTTTGATCAGAGTCAGAGACTGAGAACATTTAGTATACCTTTAATCCCTGCCTCACTTTTGATGGTTTGCATGACTTGTTCCAATTTATTCAACTCATTTGGTGGTTTTATTTTGTGAAACCAACAAATTTTTCTGAGTTACTAAAGATATCTTACCTTTACCAACCCAGAGAAATTTTATTACAATAATAGTTATAAAGTGATTTGAGAGGTTTCATTCGAATGCTAAATTTTATTAGAACCTTTATTTATGCACTTGGGCTTTTTGATCGAACAAAGCCTTAGGCATATTACCTAGAAAAACGTAGAACTCTAAGGTTTTTTGAGTTAACTGAAAGCAATTTTTTCCAATAATATTTAGTAGTCTCCATTTCTTTTTAAGAAATAATACTGCCATGAGCATTTTTGTGATATTTTATCCACTAAAGCAAAAACTTATGGCAGCTTAATTCTTCAAATAAAAAGGGGCTGCTATAAACATAACTGAGCTACCAGGAAGCAGATGGTTTTAATTATCTACATAAAAAGCTATTTATATTGGGAATTTAAAAAAAAATCTAGAAACAATACTCATTGTTGAAACATACATTTTAATTAATTTGGGCTTTAAAAAAGAGTAACGAGTGATTATTAAGTGTTACCTAAAGTCAAATTGTCATTAAGGTCTAGATATGAGTGCCTCTGTCGCTAAGCCTTAGAGAATTGCGGTTGCATATGTAATTGTATATTTGATCTCTTATGAATAAATTGAGGGGAAGAGAATTACTTTAAATCAGCACAAGCCCACTTGGATGATGATGTACAATAATAGCTTTGTGTGAACAGAGAAGTAAAAAGTGCACGCTATAAACTGTACAAAACATCCTAAATTTTGCATCCAGGAACACCTATTGAGACTTCCTAACCAAGGGCAAATCATGATAGATGGTTTTTCTTCTTTTTTCCAAAAAGATTTTTTTTTAAATTAGAGTATAGCATAGTGCCGTGGTTAACAGCAAACAATCCCAGGGAGAGGGTTGTCCGATATAGAAAAAAAAAAAAAATACATGCAATACAGGGGCATACTTATACTTAAAGTTTGTTGTTTATTTGAAATTCAAATTTGACTGGGTGTCCTGCATTTATTTAATCTGGCCTCCCTATGTAAGTGACATTTCCATCTCAGGACTTGCTAGCTATGTGAATTGGGGCAAGTTATTTGTCATCTCTATGCCTCAGTTTCCTTATCAGTACACTGAGGATAATAATAGTACCTAACCGACAGGCTTGCTTGACAATTAAATGAGCTAATATTTATAAAACAATTAGATTGTGTGAGTATAGAATGAGTGTTGCATGCTTTGTTAAATAAATATTATTCCTTCCTGGAAAGAAAAATTAGCTGAAAAAAGATAGTGCTAGAGTGTATGTGGAAAGGTGCTTTGCCCTACTATTCCTGAAAACATTTGTGTGGTAATTACAGGTACATGTGCCTCAAATCCTTCTCCATGACCACTCTCCTTGAATCCTTCTACCACCACCTCCTGTACCCACACTTCCTCTCTCTCATGGTTCAGTGGCCTCCTCCCTAAGTCACTGCTGATACACTGACTTTAGAGAGACCACCCCCAAACCCCGGGATTACAGAGCCCTTGACTACTCAAGCAGTTGACCATGCAGAACAACCACATCTAGTCAGCATCACAAATACAAAAGCAAGTACAACTTAAAAGGAGGTGGGTGAAAACTGTTAAAGAGTGAGATCCTTAGCTATGGCAGTTAAGGTGGGTATTTAACCGTGTTGTGGGCACTCTCAGGGAGTCTTTCCTGCTCATTCCCCAAACAGGAAGCTATCTTTCTTTCTGCCAAAAAAAAAAAAAGAACAGAATTTGGTCAACTGGTATACTGTAACAAATTACTACAAACGGTGTGGCTTAAAAATAACACAAATTTATTCTCTGACACTTTTAAAAGCCAGAAGCTCAAAATCAAGATGTTGGCAGGTTTGGTTCCTTCTGGAGGATCTGGAAGAGAACCCATTCATGCCTCTCTCTCTTTTTTTGTAAATATTTTATTGATTGATTGATTGATTGATTGATTTTTAGACAGAGGGGAAAGGAGGGAGAAAGAGAAGGAGAGAAACATCAGTGTGTGGTTGCCTCTTGCACACCCCACACCAGGGACCTGGCCCACAACCCAGACATGTCCCCTGACTGGGAATCAAACCAGCGACCCTTTGGCTCACAGGCCAGTGCTCAGTCCACTGAGCCACACCAGCCAGGGCTCATGCCTCTCTCTTAATTTCTGGTGGCTGTCAACAATTCTTGACATTCTTTGGCTTGTAGATGCATCACTCCAAACTCTGCCTCAGTCTTCATATTGCCTTATTCCCCATGTCCCTCTGTGTCATCTTGTCTGCCTCTTATAAAGACATTTATCACTGGATTTAGGGCCCACTCTAATCCAGGATGATCTCGAAATCCTTACTTTAATTACAACTGCATAAACCCTTATTCCAAATAAAGTCCCATTGTGAGGTCCCTGGTAGACAAATCATTTTGGAAGTGGGGGAAGGGACAACATTCAACTAACTCCTGAACCCAAAATAAGTAATTTATTTGTTAGAGTAGACTAGCTTAGAATAAGAGCAAAATAGAGTGCTCAGAAGAAAATTAGCAGAACTTGGGCAGCATAAAGTAAGAGGAATTTAGCTTAGAACGGAGTAGAGAGCTGCTTTTAAAAAATATTAGATTGAAGATTTTTCACTCCCAGCCAAGATGGAGACATAGGTACATACACTTTGCTCCCTCACACAACGAAAAGAACAAGAACAAATTTAAAAACAAAAAAAAAACAACTAGAACTGTCAGAAAATTGAACTGCATGAAAGTCTGACAAACAATGTTTCTTCTTTAAGAAGAAACATTCATCCAGACTGGTAGGAGTAGTTCAGATGGACAACAGGGGTGGAAAGGACCTGCAGCAAGGCTGTAGCTGGCAAACCAGGCAGTCCAACATTTGCATGTGGATAAGCCAGAATGAACAACTGGGCAGCAAGACCAACCACCCAACCCAGGGTTCCAGTTCAGGAAACTAAAGCCTCAAAACCTCTGGCTATAAAAACCTGTGGGAGTTATGTTGGCAGGAGAAACTCCCAGACTCACAGGAGAGTTTGCTGGAGAGACCTACAGGGTCCTAGAATGTACACACACCCACCCACCTGGGAATCAGCACCAGGAGGGCCTGATTTGCTTATGGGTAGCAGGGGAAGTGAGTGAAAGTGGGGAAAGAGCCCAGCAAGCAGCATTGTTCCCTCTCTGAACCCTCCCACACATACAGTGCCACAATCCAGCAACATGGGTTACCTTGCCCTGGCAAATACCTAAAGCTCCACCCCTTATAACTTAACAGGCATACTAAGACAAAGAAATATGGCCCAAATGAAAGAACAGATCAAAACTCCAGAAAAAAGAACTAGGTAACAAGGAGATAGCCAACCTATCAGATTCAGAGTTCAAAACACTGGTAATCAGGATGCTCACAGAAATGACTGAGTATGGGCAAAATAAGGGAAGAAGTGAAGACTATGAAAAGTGAAATAAAGAAAAATATACAGGAAACCAACAGTGAAAGGAAGGAAATCGGGACTAAAATCAACAATTTGGAACAGAAGGAAGAAATAAACATTCAACCAGAAAGAAATGAAGAAACAAGAATTGAAAAAAGTAAGGAAAGGTTTAGGAACCTCTGAGACAACTTTAAACATTCCAACATCTGAATCATAGGAGTGCCAGAAGGAGAAGAGGAAGAGCAAGAAGTTGAAAACTTATTTGAACAAATAATGAAAGAAAGCTTCTCCAATCTGGTGAAGGGAATACATTTCCAGGAAGTCCAGGAAGCTCAGAGAATCCCAAAGAAACTGGACCCAAGGAAGAACATAGCAACACACATCATAAGTAATTTGCCTTATGATGGTAAAGATAAGGAGAGAATCTTAAAAGCAGCAAGAGGAAAGGAAATGGTTACCTACGAAGGAGTTCCTGTAAGACTATCAGCTGATTTCTCAAAAGAAACCTTGAAGGCAAGAAGGAGCTGGAAAGAAGTACTCAATATCATGAAAGGCAAGGACCTACATCCAAGATTATTCTATCCATTTAGATATGCTATATCATTTAGATATCATTTAGAAGGGCAGATGAAGTGCTTCCCAGATGAGGTCAAGTTAGAAGAGTTCATCATCACCAAGCCCTTACTATATAAAATGTTAAAGGGACTCACCTAAGAAAGAGAAGAAGATCAAAACTAAGAACAGTAAAATGACAATAAACTCATAACTATGAACAACTGAACATAAGAAGCAAAAACAAATAAGCAAACAACTAGAACAGTAACAGAATCTCAGAAATGGAGATCATGTAGAAGGTTACCAGTGGGGAGAAGGAGGAGGGAGAATAGGGGAAACGGTACAGAGAATAAGAAGCATAATTGACCCTGGCTGCTGTGGCTCAGTGGATTGAGTGCCAGCCTGCCAACTGAGGGGTCACTGGTATGATTCCCAGTCAGGGCACATCCCTGGGTTGCAGACCAGGTCCCTGATGGGGAGCACGCAAGGGACAGCCACACATTGTTGTTTCCCTCCCTCTCTTTCTCCATCCCTTCCTATCTCTCTAAAAATAAAAATCTTTTTAAAGAAAGAAGCATAATTGGTAGGTACAAAATAGACAGAGAGAGGTTAAGAATAGTATAGGAAATGGAGAAGCCAAAGAACTTACATGTGCAACCCATGGACATGAACTAATTGGGGGGAATACTTGTGGGAGGGGGGTGTAGGGCAGAGGGAGATAAAAGGGAGAAAAAAATGGGACAACTGTAACAGCATAATCAAGAAAATATACTTATTTTTTAAAAAAATATCAGACTGAATGTTTTCAACATTTATTTAGAGGTTGACATTAAAAATTCACTATCACAGATATTTTGCTAAATTCAATTTCTAATAAATCTTATAAAGTTCATGTTTAGTCATTCTCCACAAGTCATTGTTATTATTTCCAAAATCCCCCCAATTATCCAGCCCCCTCCAAATGCAGCACAGAGGTTGTTGTGTGATAAATAAGGACAAGAATGTGGTGTCCACAGACAGAACTAGGCAAACAGAATAATTCTGCTAGTTCCTAGTGGGGAGCTGTTTTATCCAAAATTCTTTCTGTCTAAGTGTGGTGCATGATATTCAGGGACATTCTGGAAATAGCCTGAAGGCTTCTGTAGTCTAAGAATTTTAACTTTCATCCTTAATAATCTATTAATTGCCAGGCACTAAAACAGGAGAGTTTGGTTTTTATTAAGAACTTTTTTTTAGAGCAGTTTTAGGTTTAGAGCAAAACTGGGGGAAAGGAACAGAGAGTTCTCATATATACCTGGCCCCCACACATGCACAGCTAGCCTCCCCCATTACCAAAGTCTCCCACCAGAATGGAATATTTGTAGCAACCAATGAAATTTCACTACACATCGAATCACCCAACATCCATAGTTCATGTGACAGTTCACATTGGGTTTTTACAACTGTAAAACGAAAGAGACCCTTCATTACGGTGCCATACACAGTGTTTTCTCTGGCCCAAAACTGCTCTCTGCTACGCCTAGTTGTCCCCACCCTGCCAACTCCCAGCAACCATGGATTTTTTTTTCTTTTTACTGTCTCCATAGGTTTGTCTTGAAAGTTGGTTTTTATACTTTCTAAAATTCTTGGACACAAAGAGGCCCACCCCAAGACATTATAATTAAAATGCCAAAGGTTAAAGATGAAGAGATGGGATTGGGGTGTGAGAGAGTGGGTGAGAGGTGAGGGGATTAAGGGGTACAAATAGGTAGTTACACAATAGCAATGGGGGTGTAAAGTACAGTATAGGAAGGGAAGTAGCCAGAGAACTTACACACAGGACCCGTGGACATGAACAGGTTGGGGTATTGCCTGAGGTAGTGGGGCTTGCTGGGTAGAGGGGGGCAAAGGAGGAAAATCAGGACAACTGTAATAGCATAATCAATAAAATATAATTTAAGGTGCCTCATCAGCACAGTAGGTAGCCCATCAGTCTCATAAAATGTAATTTAAAAAAAATAACAGTAGTAAACAAAATTCTCACAGCCACACTGTAATGGAGGTACTACAGACCTCTATTTTTAAAATGGCAAAGTTGAAATGTGAATGTGGGTCTTTCGGACATGAAAATCCATGCTGTTTCCTTGGTACACTGTCCCTCCGGTCCTTCCCGCAAACTGAAGAGCGTGTTTTGAATATGGGAACCCCCTCCAGTTATCAGAGTCTATTATTCATGTGCCAATCACCTTACCCTTCTTTTTATTCTTGTGGCATGCTGCACAGTGCCACATACTTGGTGCACCTTGTATGAACAGGCAGTGACTCGTTGAGTGCAAAGCGAAAGGTCCCACAACAAACCTGGGCTGACTCATTTAACGGAACCCGGCTCATTATGTAGTACTAAGAAACTAATACTATTTAAAAAGTTATAAACTTTTGCAAATGTCTGGAAAGTTCAATTAGATAGAATGATGTAATTTTCACAGTAAATACCTACAGTCTGGTCAGACAACCTTCCAGGGCTAAAACTTCTGACTCAGAAAAGTATCTTTTCCTAAAAATGCAAAGGAAGAAATAAGAAGACAGCTGTGTTGATTCAGTTTAAGTAACAAGGCCATGCTGTTTCGAATACCATTTAAGGTAGACCATATGAAACTCAGTATTTATACATTGCAATGCAGATTTTGTGGTTATTAAAAAAAAGTAGCATGATTCTTTAAATTTAACAGATTATTCTCCACTCATCCATCATAATGATGTTTTAAACTCTTAGTTATTCTAAGTTAATTTATCCCATTTACATAGACTCTTTGTTTCTCTCCCTCCTAATTAAGCCTGATGATAACTAAGAGGTTCCTGTTTAAGAACATAAGGGATATGGAAATAGAAATAAAATTCAAACCAGACAATTTGAATTCAAATTGGCAGTTTACATGAAAAGTTTGAAAGAGAAAACAACCACCAACACAAAATAAAACATTGACCACAGTTGTTTTTGGAAATTCCCAGGTGTTCTGATCTTGTGCTCTCTCTCTGTGCCTTGCACTCTAACCTGTCATAAATTGGAAGAACGTTTCATTTTTGTTCTTACTAACTGTATTGAAGAGTAACATCAGGGACTTCCATTATTCCGTGTATTTCAAATTTTTGAAAGTCTATAAGAAAATCTAAAGAGTATGCTCTGTCCTGTTCTAGCTGTAAAAGTACAATAATTATATAACATTGTTTATTCTATGGAATGATGGTTTAAGGGTTTTGCCTCCTATAACTTTTTATGAACCAAGTCAGCTATATTCCTAAACCAGGGATTGCCAGAATTTACCCCATCAAAGATGTCCATATCCTAACCCTGGAAACCTGTGGATTCGTTACTTTGCATGGCAAAGGGAGTTTGCATATGTGATTTATTTCAGTATCTCGAGGTGAGATTATCCTGATTATCTGCGTGGATCCCATGTAATTCCAAGGACCCTATGGGAAGGAGGCCTGAGGATCAGAACCAGAAAAGGTGTGATGATGGAAGCCGACACAGGGGTGAGGAGCCAGGGAATGCCGACACCTCCACAAGCTGGAAAACACGAGAACCAATTCCCCTAGATCCTCTAGACAGGGGTGTCCAATCTTTTGGCATCTCTGGGTCACAATGGAAGAAGAGTTGTCTTGGGTCAGGCATTAAATACACAAACACTAATGAAAGCTGATGAGCAAAGAAAAGGTTTAAATAAATTTACAATTTTGTGTTGGGCTACGTTCATAGCCATCCCAGGCCCCATGCGGCCCGTGGGCCATCGGTTGGACACCTGTGCTCCAGAAGGAACACAGCCCTTGATTTATGGTCCGTAAGACCTATTTTGGACATCTGTCCTCCAAAACTATAATATAATGAATTTCTGTTGTTTTAAGCCACTAAATTGCAGTAACTTGTAAAAAGTAACAATAGGTAACCAATACAACATTCTACATGAACTTTATATTTTTTTAACAAAATAACAGTGATTTTTAAAAGTACATCCAAAGTGCCTATAATTGTCATTTGTCTCATTGCCAAGGTTGAGTTTATAGTACCTCACAGCAAACTGCTCAAAGAGCCCTTAACACTCCCAACTCTCTAAACCACTGGAACTATACTATGCACTAGGTCCAAAGATCTAAGCCTCTGCAGCCTATTCTCCTCCTGGCATACCTAACTTACTGAAAATAAGTATTGTTACCAAACAGTAACTGGGGGCCTGCAGCCCACTGACACCTTGTAGGCAAAATTCCAGAGGCAAAGGTTTGGTGATAAAGGAAAGAAGTCGTTATTCAAAAACTTGACAATTTTGGAATAACAGCTTTCCACATGCTTTCATCGCTTAAGCCTATTGAGGCCAAACTTTCTAAAACCTGAGTTCTCCTAGCATTCCCCCTGTAAGTTTTAAGTACCTTGTTTTTACAGGGTGAGTTTACAAACTAAAACAACGTAAGATAGAAAAGTGGCACAAGTTTGGAAGAATGGCAGGCTTCTCCCTCAGAGATCGTCCCCTCTGGAACAACTGAAGAAGAATGAACCTGCCACGCTGTCAGGCCAGCTTGACCCTAGGCTGCGCCCAGAGTTCCTTACCATCCAAAACTGTCCTGTCAGTCGGGAAACAGGCAGCTGCAGCACAATCATCCAGGCATCCTCAGGGAAGAAAAGAGCCTGAGAGCCGGAGAGATGCCCAAGAGCCCTTCTTTTATTTCAAATCTCCTTGCCCATAATTCCATGCTCTCTGGAGGCTCTCAGTTTTCTCAGCCATTCCGCTCCTAGGCTGTTTACCATTCCCTTGGGCAAACTACTCCTATAGCCTATTCCTGATCATCCCCAGTGACCTGATCAGATTTCTCTGTATCGGTATTAGTAGATGAAAGAGCATGTGAACAAAACCAAAGAGGGGCAGGAACAAGGGTGGGAAGTGGGGATGGCTGGGGTGGGTAGGGAGCAGTGGGGATAAAATGGAGACAACTGTACTTAAACAACAATTAAGTTTTTAAAAAATGGTCAAAGAAAAAAAAAAGAAAGGGAACCAAGAGAAAGAGAAGACTTGACTAGAAAATTAAGGCAATCACCAAGAGCCTTGTATGTTATTTCATGGTACACCTATTTCCTCTCGTCACACCCCACTCCATCACACTACCCTCAGTCCTGTTTAGTTCGGGTAACGCTTTACCAGCATTTTTCTGCCACTGTAACTGTCAGGTTTTTGTTGTTGTTCAGTTCTATTTGGAGTGAGGGACTGGTTTGTGTAAGTCCAAGTGTCCTTTGCTCTACAATTAAATATCTTCCCCTAATCCATGTTGCCTGCTTCCTCATGCATCTAATACAAATTATTGTCCCATAAATCAAGATGATATGCAAATTCTATTTATTTATAGAAGGTAAAATTTTGTCCTTAAGGAGTTGAAAATCTAGCAGAGAATGCGGAAAGGGACATACGGTCAGCTGGAGGTCAGCACAGGTTGCAATTCTGAACCTAATCCTAGGAAATACAAGAAGCTACACTGGAGAAAGCAATAATTGAGCTCTACAGAGACTGAAAAGTACTGATGAACATAAATTTGGCAAAATGTAATCAGAATAATAGTTTACAAAGCACTGTCTCATTTGCCATTCTCTCAAATGCCTTATAAGGTAAGTGGAACCACATCTTGTTATCCTTATTGAAGACATAAGAAGAAAGCAGGTAAATTAAATGAGCTAATCAAGGAAACACAATTGTAACTAAGTAAATATCTTCCACCATCAAATTCTCCCTCCAGCAAACTACTTCCACAGGGAAACACAGTTTAAATGAATCATTAGCAACTGTATCATGACTTTAGAACAAATAAATCGTATCTCTAGAAAAAATAATTACTGAAAAAATGATATTTACCCACTCACCAATAAATATCATTACCATCTGACAAAACAATCTAAAAGTAAGCAGAAATATAGATTAAGTAATATTAAATTTAACTAATATCAAATTGTAGCAGTTTTCCAAATAAAATTTAAAACAAAAATAACATAAAGTTTAAAGCTGAATTATTTTCAACAATTATTTTGAGTCACTTGGTGTTACTGTCACATACAAAACTGCCAAGTAAAAGAAAAAAATGTAGACTTTTTGCAAAGTTATGAGAATTTTCACCTTAACAGAACACAAAATCACAATCCCTAATACCAGGTCATAAGCTACTCAGGATAATATTTTAATACAACATCTATATGGATCTATTTTAATATCCATTTCAGCTGAGAACCCCAACTATTCCCAAATTCTAAAATAAAAGACAAGACCAGCACACAAAAAAATGGTCAAAACCTCTTTTGCAACTCTTAGTCCCTTATCCATATCAAGGTTATGTTAAGAAAAATTATCCAAAATTTGGAGTTACAACAAAAAGATTATTGTGCACCCTTTCAAAGTCATATGAAGGCACGGCCGATCGAGTCCACCTATGGTTTCAGTTATCTGATGCTCTAAAAAAGTCAGCAAATTATTTCCTGTAAAGAGTCACATAGTAAATATTTGGGGGCTTTGGGGACCATTTATGGTCTTTATGTCATCTACTGCACTTTGCCATCATATAGGTAATACACAAAGAATGGGCTTTTGTAGCTATATTTCAATAAAACTTTATGTATAAAATTTAGCCTGGCTTCATTGTATTTGCAAGCTATAGTTGCTCTAGAAAAAGAGAATTTTCTTCTTTACTATACCTCAAGGCCCAGAACTTGTAAAATTAAATATAAACTTATAGAACATTGATAAGCTACAAATTATTTTTGTCCAGTAGAAATGCAAATTATTTATGCCTGGTAGAAATAACTTCAAAGGGTACCATTTCATTGCTCTGTAAGACTTTAGCCGGGTTTGCATCTAGCTTTTGTATCTTATTTCTGTATTCTTTCTTTCACCAACTATATTATAACTTCAGTATCTCTTATTCTCAGAGGACCCATTTCTCATCTTCACTACTAATTTATGAGTGCAATAGTCCCCCCTACTATGAGTAGAATAGTTTCACTTTCTACTATTTCAGTAAGCCATAATTAACCGCAGTCAAAAAATATTAAATGGAAAATTTTGGAAATACAATTCATAAGTTTTAAATTGCTCACTGCAGGAGTAGTGGAGGCAGTCTGGCTTCCTCACCCAGGTGTCTGGGCAACTAAGGGAAGCAGTGTTCCCACAGCCTTGGAGGGGCCTGATAACCAGTCCTCTCAGAGCCTTGAGACTGGGTCCAATAAACTGTTCCCATAACATGAAGTGGGCTCGCATGCACAGAATTATGCTATGTTATATAATTTTCTGGCTTGAAGCTGGCTCTGTTTGCTCCAGTATTTAAAAAGGGTCTAGGAGCTCCCTGCTGGGTGCCATGCTGCAGAGCAAAGGCCACGACAGGTGCCACGGAGAGACATGCAGGGAGATACGCGGCATGCAGTGTGCGTGGCTCACCCACCCGTGAATAAAGGCATGCCAGACATCCCAATGGCTCCGCGAATATTCCTTCATCTGCCCGAATCCCATGAACCTGTCAGGCCTTGAACAGTCACCATTCTGAGTAGTGTGATGAAATGTTGCTCTGTCCTGCCCTTTTACACCCGAGATGTGAGTAATCCCTTTGTCCAACTGATCTAAACTGTAAACGCCACCCACCTGCTAGTCACTTAGTAGACAACTTGGTTATCTGATCAGTTATTAGAGAAAGAGAGAGAGAGACCCCATTCACATAACTTTTATTATAGAATACTGTTATAATTCTTCTATTTTATTATTGTTACTGTTAGTCTGTTATTATGTCTAATTTATTAATTAAACTTTATTATAGTATATATGTATGTATAGGAAAAGCATAGTATATACAGGATTCAGTACTTCCTTGCTTTCAGACATCCACTGGGGGTCTCAGAATTTATCTCTTCTGGTTACAGGCAGACTACCATGACATAAATCTTTGCATGTGCTCACTGCATATTTGTATAAGAATTATGCTTGGAGACTTCCGGCCAAGATGGAGGCGTAGGCAGACGCACTGTGCCTCTTCTCACAACCAAAATTAAGGACAACAAACATTTAGAAACAAGAAAACAACCAGAACTCAGAAAATCAAACTGTTTGGAAGTCCAACAACGATTCATCCAGACCGGTAAGAGGGGCGGAGTCGCAGCAGGAAAAAGTAGAGGTGCGGACGGGCACGCAGGCAGCAGCGGCTGGCAGCCCCCAGGTGCACAGGTGGCAACTAGCAGACCCCGGGCACAGGGTGGCAACTGTGCAGAACCAGTGAGGCTGCACAAGGCGGCTGGCTGACCGGGTGGTCCCACATTCACACGCAGATAATCCAGGAAAAGGGGAAGCGGTAAAAGGAACTGGAATCTGAGAGTGAGTAAAGCAACCGCCATTATCTCCTCTCAGACCCCGCCCCCACATACAGCGTCACTACCCAGTGACTGGGCTGCCCCGCCCTGGGGAACACCTGAGGCTCCACCCCTCACTACGTAACAGCTGTGACTAGACAAAACAAACAAACAAAAAAAAAAAACCAACGCAGAAATGAAAATGGCTCAAACCGGAGAACAAATCAAAGCCCCAGAGCCAATTCATCTAAGCAATGAAGAGATTGCCAACCTATCAGATGCACAATTCAAAACACTGGTGATCAGGATGCTTACAGAATTGGTTGATTTTGCTCACAAATTAGATGAAAAAATGAAGGCTACAATAAGTGAAATGAAGAAAGATGCATGGGGAACCAACAGAGATGGGAGGAAAACTGGGACTCAAATCAATGGAGTGGACCAGAAGGAAGAAAGAAACAACCAAACAAAAAAC